>ONZH01004851.1:0-120512 GCA_900303285.1 Rhinella marina | reverse complement strand
CCAATCCTGTGGAACACTCCCTGTCAGTATAGAGTCCTTAAATATCAAAAATAAGGGTCTGGCGATGACATTACTTAATTCTCTTAGGATACGGGGGTGTATGCCATCCGGTCCTGGCGATTTGTCTATTTTAATCTTTTTAAGACGCAGCTCTACTTCTTCCTGGGTCAGACAGTGCACTTTTAATGGGGAATTTACTTTTTTATTCTGCATTTCATCTGACAGTTTGTTTTCCTCAGTGAATACAGTGGAGAAAAAGATATTTAGTAGCTTTGCTTTCTCCTCATCGCTCTCTGCAACTCCCCCCTCATTACTCTGTAAGGGGCCGACACCTTCAGGTTTATACTTTTTACCATTTATATAATTAAAGAACATTTTAGGGTTAGTTTTACTCTCTTTGGCGATTAATCTCTCGGTCTCTAGTTTGGCTGTTTTTATTTGTCTTTTACATATTCTATTTTTTTCCTTATAGTTTTTCAATGCTTCCTCGCTCCCCTGTTTGTCATTTATTGCTTTCTTTACAGTTCTGTTTATCCACATTGGTTTTTTCTTGTTCCTTAACCTTTTATTCCCATAAGGTATGTACCTCTCACAATTAGATATTAGGATGCTTTTAAAAATATCCCATTTTGTGGCTGTATTTTTATTTTTGAGGACTTTGTCCCAGTTAGTTAGGCCTATGGCCTCTCTTAGTTGGCTAAATTTTGCTTTTTTGAATAGCTGCTAGGAAACCACTGCTAAGGACAGACAACAAGCAGAAGAGACTTGTTTGGGCTAAAGAACACAAGGAATGGACATTAGACCAGTGGAAATCTGTGCTTTCCACTGGTCTGATGAGTCCAAATTTGAGATCTTTGGTTCCAACCACCGTGTCTTTGTGCGACGCAGAAAAGGTGAACGGATAGACTCTACATGCCTGGTTCCCACCATGAAGCATGGAGGAGGAGGTGTGATAGTCATGAAAATACAGAAAACTCTTTGAATGAGAAGGTGTGTCCAAACTTTTAGTCTGTACTGTACCTACAGAGCTCAAGAAACTGCGGCTCAGCCAAATGGCTCCAAATTCATGTGCTACACCAAATGCATACCTCGAGTCCGTATGGATGTTCACCTCTTGTCCCTTAACAAGATTACACATTGCAGTGATTGCCTTCAGCTCCGCATCTTGTCAAGCAACTAGAAGGGAGTGGTTTTTGTATCACTACCTTACCATTTTGGACTACGGCATACCCAGTGACGAATCTTCCTTGGTCTTTGTCCCATGATCTCGAACCATCTACAAAATAGTCAGCAAAAGGGTTATTGATACCAGTAAAATTTGCCAATTCCACTCATTTCCATACTTGTATAGCATGTTAAAGGGTTTCTGTCACCAGATTTGGGCATATCAAACAGGATGACATTTGCAATGTGCAAATGTCACCTGATGCCCAATCTGGTATTCTTTTTTCTTTTGGTGCCCCCGTTTTTGTAAAAAATGCACTTTTATTTTATGCTAATTAGGCTTACTAGGTGCAAGGGGCAGTTACCCTGTACCTAGTAAGCGCCGTTTGCCCACCTCTTGTCACTCCTCCGTTCTCTTGATTGACAGGGCCAGGCGGCTCGCTCGATCTGCTGCCGGCCCTGTCCGTGCTTCAAATCCCGCGCCTGCGCCGTGCGGAATAAAATCGGCGCAGGCGCAGTGACCTCACTGTGCCTGCGCCGATGACGTCAGAGTTTATTCCGCACGGCGCAGGCGTGGGATTTGAAGGGGAAAGGGGAACCAGCACAGAAGCAGGTGCCTGGACCCCAAGCGGAATGGTAGTCATAGGCAGAGCTGCACACAAACTAAAGATCCTCCCTTTTGAGAGCCCAGGAGCCCTTTTCTAAAGGAAGGACATATACAGGAACAGAAGAAGCAGGCACTGCAGGGCAGACATGGAACGAGACTGGATCAGAAGCAGCTTACCACTGCCAAGCTATCAGACGAAGTTAGAGCACTGCCAAGCCAGACATGGAACAGAATGGACCCAGACAGAGAACAGGTACAGAAGAACAGGCAAGGCATGAACAAGGATAACAACATTAACGTCATCACAGGACAGGTACAGCAGAACCGACAAAGCAACAACACATTACCAGGTGACACCACATACAAGGGTAGATGGAAAAATTCCCCTGGGTCAGCAGAAAGGTGCTACACCCAACAAGATACACTGACCTACTAGGTGAGCAGAAAGTTCTACACCCAGCAAGACACAAGATGGACTGACCACAAGCCTCCAGCCGATTAAGGCACTCTTTCTCCAAGGAGAGATAGTACCCCCCCAAATCTATTTGGCAACACAGGTCAGAACTCAGTTCCACACAGACATAACAAGGAACAGACACAACATTCAACGTAGAACAGACATAGAAACATCATCTGGTGACAGACACAAAGAAACGTTTCCAATACATTAACACACTCAAGTTCCTTGAACATATAACAAACAAAAAGTTTTCCTGGAGCTCCATACACATTATACAAAAACACATAAAACACATACTTGATTATAAGCTCTGTCCACACACTTAGTGATTTTCTATCAACCATTTACATTCGGCCTTCACACACTCAAACAATTATTTATGACTGCAACACTTAAGCTACACATTCCGTTATCTGTTAACCCTTTTCAGGGTCATGAGGTCACTGACAGCTACAGCCCCCACTGTCTCACTTCAAACAAGTACCCAACTTTCCTGTACTTCAACAATCCATTCACACACACAGATATCCAGGGAGAGAGAGACATATTAAAAACACAATAACGGACATTCTTCTTATCTTCACTCCTACAAACAAACTTATAACAGATACAAATCAACTTAAAACCTTAAAAAATGTGTATAACAGGATAAACACAAATAATACAATGCCACGTGGACTTACTGCTATATACAAGGGATATCCCAAACTATATACAAACATCATCAAGGAAATTACTTATTAGTTGGGTATACATATAAAAGTACAATTCTCCTTTTTTTCATGCTGCACATTCCCCTTAAGAAGAATAAGATATGATCTGGGAAAGAAATAGTCAATCTCTATTCTGATTGTTTACAATCTGTAGTAAACAACATAAAGACAATTCATTACCATCGCTTCAAGACTCAGTTTAATCACTTTATTCATTATATATTCACCTGTCTTATACTCGACTAACTTACATACTTGGACAAAAAGTGAATACACGAACACCAAGTCTGCCCAACTCTTTAACTACTGGAGTCTCATATATTGGGACTGACCTAAGTCTACCCAGGCATATAGCACTCGCAAGGAGATTCTTGATTCAGGGAAATCTGAATACAAGGTATCCCTTTAACTGTGTCATCCATCACTTATCACTTATCAACCACTTACTCCACCCTTTCCTACTTTCTCATAATACTTTGTCTGGGAATATTCCTCTTTTGATCCCCAAACTTACTTCATGTGGTCCCCATAGTGTGTCTCAGTCCAATCCCAGGATTTGGGTCTAGCTCACAAGGCACTTTAACACCCCAAATCCTAAATTAAATAATTTGCCAGCCGGGCTTCCCTAGATTCTCCTACCTCGGATTAAAATCCTTCTGGTACATCTAGTAAAACGTACACTAGGCCATCCTCCCTCAGACAGTTCTTCTGGTATATCTTAGTTTAGGCCATCCTCCCTCGGACAACAGTCCTTCTGGTACACCTTAGTCTAGGCCATCCTCCCTCAAACAGTCCTTCTGGTACACCTAGTCTGGACCTCAACACAGGGTGTCCCTTTAACTTTTCCAGCCAGACAAATAAATTATCAGTTCATACTATACTATAGTGATTATACATTTAAAATTCCTCTATTACCATTTCAGACTTCTATCCTTACTTCTATCCATTCCTAGATATTTTCTATATCTTCCTGAGAATGTTTTACAACCTGCAGTTTTGCTCTCTGATTTGGGAATCTCTCTCTTTACCAAACAGACACTCAGGCCACACAACTTTCACTCCTGTTCTTTTGGGTTGTCCCTGACTGCTGTGCTGGATCCCCTGGTTTCATTCACTCATGCGCTACATGATGAGTCTATGGTGTGTTCAGGATAAAGTCTCTTTTGACACCCTTCTTCCCTTGTCAATTTCCAAAGACTTCACCACGTCCCCAGAGTACTTTCTCACCATGGAAATTTTCTGCTGGTTATATTTCTCACACACATCCAGGGGCGTAGCTAAAGGCTCATGGGCCCTGGTGCAAGAGTTCAGCTTGGGCCCCCCCCCTTCCCTCAGCGCTGGTGCACCTAGCTTTTCTGCCGGCCAAGTCAAAAATTGACCCCCCCCCCGCCATGCCAAATTCTCACCCTATCCTTTTCCCTCCTAACATTACGTATATCACTACAGAACATACAGGGTAAGGCTACATTCACACCACAGTTGTTTTTGTGCCCTCCGATCTGCATATTTTGCGGCTCAGATGCGGACCCATTCACTTAAATGAACACTGTGTGCTGTCCACATGTGTATGTCCATTTCTATTTTTGTCCATTTTGCGGACAAGGATAGGCATTGTTACAGTGGATCTGCAAAAAAAAAAACGGATGCCATACGGAACATCATCCTTTTTTTGCGGATCCGCAATTTGCAGATCGCAAAACACAATGTTCGTGTGAATGTAGCCTAATATAGCGCACATACCTCTTACATCCAGTGACGTCTCCTCTGATGTAGATCTTCTCTTTCCTCATCTTCTCCTTTCAGACCAGACGCCATTTTTCAGCCATTTCTCATCTCTGCAGTTTGACAGAAAAAAATCTTAGTTTACTACTTTTCCATCATCCTCCCATTTTCTGGACAAATCATCCTACCACCCCCAGTACTGTGCCACTAGTACCACACAGATAGTGCCCTTCAATAATTATTGGCACACAGTGTCCTAAAATAACTGCGCCCAGCAAATAGTGTCCCTGACAGTAATAGTGTAAACATAACGTCCCCCAGAAATAACTGTGCTATGCTGATACTGTGCCAGGGTGCCCCCCACAGTAAAAGTGCTCCCAAAGTCCCAACTAATAATTCTGTGCCAGAGTGCACTTCTTAGTAATAGTGCCCCCAACAGTACTAACGTCCCCACTGTGCCCCAGAAGTAATAATGCTTCCAATGTGCCAGTAAGAAGCGCCCCCAATAATGTGCCAGTAAGAAGTGCCCCATAGTGCCCCCCAATAATGTGCTAGGGTGCCCCCCACAGTGATAGTGCCCCCCACAGTAATAGTGCTCCTCACAGTAATAGTGCCCCCCCCAAAGTCCTAACTAATAATTCTCTGCCAGAGTGCACTTGTTAGTAATAGTGCCCCCAACAGTACTAATGTCACCACTGTGCCCCAGAAGTAATAATGCTTCCAATGTGCCAGTAAGAAGTGCCCCAATAATGTGCCAGTAAGAAGTGCCCCCATAGTTCACCCCAATGATGTGCCAGTAAGTACCCCAATAATGTGCCAGAAGTGCCCCCAAAATTTCACCCCAATAATGTGCCAGTAAGAAGTGCTCCCCACCCATAGATGCCCCCCAAATTATGTGCCAGTAAGAAATGCCCCCAGTGCCCCCATGTGCCAGAAGTTTCCCCCATTGATTCCCTCCAATCATGTGCCAGTAAGAAATGCCCCCAGTGCCCCCATGTGCCAGTAAGAAATGCCCCAGTGCCCCCATGTGCCAGTAAGAAATTCCCCAGTGTCCCCATGTGCCAGTAAGAAATGCCCCCATGTGCCAGTAAAAAATGCCCCCAGTGCCGCCTTGTGCCAGTAAAAATGCCCCCAGTGACAGAAAAAATGCCCCCAGTGCCAGTAAAAATACCCCCAGTGCCAGTAAAATGCCCCCATGTGCCAGTAAAAATGCCCCCAGTGCCCCCATGTGCCATTAAAAATGCCCCCAGTGTCCCCATGTGCCAGTAAAAAATGCCCCCAGTGCCAGTAAAATGCCCCCAGTGTCCCCATGTGCCAGTAAAAATGCCCCCATGTGCCAGTAAAAATGCCCCAAGTGCCCCCCTGTGCCCCTAAAAATGCCCTCAGTGCCCCCAATAGAGCTCCGGTCCATGACTGCTACAATAAAAAAAATAATAAACACTAATACTTACCTCCATGGAGCTGGCAGTGATGCGATGCAGGCCTCTTCCGGCCTGTGTCCCGCGCTGTACGGCGCAGGCGGCGCGATGACGTCATCGCGCCGCCTGAGCCGGCCTCTGATAGGCTGCAGGCCTAGTGCCTGCAGCCTATCAGAGGAATGGGCAGGGCAGACGCTTCTCCCTCCCCTGCCCCGCAGTTACAGGCAACTGTATCGCCGTCCTGAGGACGATACATTCAGGGATTCTCATAAAACAACATACAGTCTACATCTATTCAAATGGAGATTACCTGACCTTATATATCTTTTTAGCACTCACATTGCAACCCACTAACAAGATAAAGAATTCTCTACTGACATTACTATATATAGTCCTAACAAACATCTTACAAAACTTACAATAATGTACAATTCATACAGTTAGGTTGTTAGTTCTGTTATGAGGCTACAATGCTTGCTGCCATCTGGGAACGCCCAGAGCCGCTTACCAAAACGTAGCCATGAGACACGCAGACCGATTACTCAAAAGTAAACCCCAGCATCTGTAGATTGTCTCAACTCCGGACTTAGCAACGTCGGTATTTAACCCTTTCAGTACCGGAGGTTTTTTCGGTCATGCATTTTCGTTTTGCGCTCCCTGCCTTCCAACAGCCATAACTCTTTTATTTTTCTGTTCACATAGCTGTATGAGGGCTTGTTTTTTGCGGGACAAGTTGTACTTTCCAACGCCACCATTTAATATTGCATATGGTGTAGTGGGAAGCGGGAAAAAAATTCCAAATCAGGTGAAATTGCAAAAAAACCGCTATTCCGCTACAGTTCTACGGGTTTCTTATTTACAGCGTTCGATGTGCATTAAAACTGACCCGTTATTTTCATTCTACTGGTCAGTACGAATCCGGCAATACCTAATATGTATAGTTTTTCCTGCGTTTTGATAGTGAAAAAAATTAGAAAGTTGCCCTTTTTTTTTTTTTTTTTTTCCTTGTCATATCTTGACCCTATAACTTTTTGGTACTTATGTGTACAGAGCTGTATGGGGGCTCATTTTTTGCGGGACAATCTGAAGATTTTATTAATACCATTCTGGGGTGTGTATGACTTTTTGATCACTTTTTATTTAATTTTTTTTAGAAAAAAAAGCGACAAAAAACGGCAAATCGCCATTTGGACGCTTTTTTCCGCCACACAATTCGCCGTATTGGATTTTTTTTTTTATATTTTAAAAGTACGGGCGTTTTCGGTCACGGTGATACCCATGATGTCTATATTTAGTGTTATTTAGGTATTTATTTTTTACTTATACGGAAAGGGGGGTGATTTGAACTTTTATATCTTTTTTATTTTTTATATATTTTTTAACATTTTTTTTATTTTTTTTTTTACTATTTGAATGCTCAAATATGAGCTTATATATTGTGGCTTTTTAATTTTCTTTATGAGCAATTATGGATTTACTAGAGGCAGTTAAATCCATCAATTGCTCATTTCTTATCCTGGCCTGCCATCTAGTGGCCAGAATAAGAATTGCACTTTGAAAACTGTAATCCTCACCAGCGAGGATTACAGTTTTCATATGGTGTACAGACACCCCGATTGGCCACACGGGGTGTCTGTACACCACCCGGAAGCGAACGCTTCCGGGTTTAGACGGCAACTAGATGCCGTGATCACGTGTGATCACGGCATCTAGTCACCCCGGAAGACGCCGCCGATCGGGTAAGTAGCGGCAAGTCTCTGCTGTTAGAAACAGCAGAGACTTGCCGGCCATGACGCCCCGCCGCACCCGCGAGCGGGCGCCATGTGCCCGCATCGTACCAGCGCCGTACATGTACGGCGCCGGTACTGTAAGGGTTAACTGACTGCACTTGTCGCTGCACTTGAGAAACGTCACAAGCCGCTTACCAAAACACAGTCGTGAGATACGATATCAGTTGCCCATGACAAACCCTGGTCTGTGGAGACTGTCTCAACTCCACATTGGCAGCATAACATTAAACCAGCATCACATCAATATCACAGTTCATTGGACAGGACAATTATAACATGTAAGACTCACCCAAATCTTAGCAGTCAACACAGGGAGGGACCCTTTTGTTGTCCTGTCCACTGCACTCTTGTGTAGGAATAGTTGTACAAGTTGGTCATGCCCTTCTATGGATCATATTTCTCTTAATATTTCTTTTTTTTCTTTTTAGTGGTTCATTTGTTTTTGCAAGAGAGGGTGACGACTCGACAGGGCAACTTTTCCTTGTCTACTTTTATGTCTTTACTTATTGCTGCACATATTGCTTGACTGCTATGTTGAATAGTTTTTCTTCTTATATATTTTTTTTATTTTATATTTCTCTTTTTTTCTTTTCTTTTATTTTATTGTGTAATTCTTTTCTATGTAGTCATAGATGCTCCTTATTGGAGCCCAGTATTGGGTAGTTTTTGGTGCCCATCGATAAGATACTATCTTCATGGGCCTTATAATGTATTTATTCATCTTAGCCATTATTTAGTTTCTTACTTGTGATGCCCATACATAGAATTGAGTTCAGGCGCACCATAGTACTATACTGTGTGCTTGCGCTGATTGTACTGTGCCTCTTGCCCTTCCCTATTATGGATGGCTTATGCATTATGTGATGAGTGCACATGACTTTGTGTCCTTTGCCTTCTTCTGATGTCAATCAACATGCGCAGTGTCTTTATCGAAACCCCTCACATGACATGCTTATATCACAGTTGTCCCTCCCTCTCTGCTAACTAATGACACTAATTTACACTGATCTATGGCACATGTGAGGGTCAATTTCTTCATAACTATGGATTCATTATTCTTTGTATTTTACACCATGTATTATGTATCTTTATGCTTTGACAATCATGTATGATAATTAGTCTTCTGAATCATAGTCACGTGTATATTTTGCACTATGTATTCACTTTATTGTATTGATATTTTATGATTATTTATTAATTGCTAATTTGACACACAGGCACTTTTCGTACAATATGTTGTACCCACTACCACTTGTTGCTTGAGAAAAGCTCCAGTATCAGGCATCTATGCCCCTTTTGATGCAACCCATTATCTTATTGGCGTTGGCTGCAGCTGTCTGACACTGGTTTCTACAGCTTAGTTTGCTGTTCACTAAAATTCCTAAGTCCTTTTCCCTGTCAGTGTTACCCAGTGTTTTACCATTTAGTATGTACTGGTGACTCGTATTATTCCTTCCATTGTGCATAACCTTTCATTTGTCAGTGTTAATACTCATCTGCCACTTCTCTGCTCAAGCCTCCAATCTATCCAGATCTGTCTGTAGCAGTGCACTGTCCTCTTCTTCTATATTACACCTTTTAGTGTCATCTGCAAAAATCGATATTTTACTGTGCAACCCTTCTCCAAGGGTGTTTGGTCTCCAAACAACTGGACCAATCTGCACCAAATGTGGCACATAGGTACATCAAATGTCTGGGAAGGTTTTAGACCAGGTCTCATCTCTCTAGGTAATAGCGTTCCTGAGATATTCTCTAAAAATGCATTATCCAATAGAAACTCGCTGGTCCTTCAGTCTTGACATACACAGTTACACAAGGTTTCCATAACCATTTTTCTTTACTGTTAAGGGGCAAAGTACTACGGATGTCACATTTCAAGGGGGCACAGTAAGTCTTACATTAAAGGGATGGTATGCTGTGGAGTTCTTGTGTTAAGGAGACAGGGTGGTGTGGAGGTCTTATATCAAGGGGGCATGGCACAGTGTGTGTGTGGGGTCACTCCTAAAGGAGTGAGGCTCTGTGTAGGTAAATGTTAAGGGGGCAAACCACTGTGCAGGGCTTTGTGGAGGGGGGGTGTCACTGTTTAAAGGGGTAGCCGCTGTGGAGGTCACTGTTAATCAGGCGGGCCGCTGCGTGTGTATGTGGGGGGGGGTGACTTTTAAAGGGGTGGACTGCTATGGAGGCCAGTGTTAAAGGGGCAGGGCCCTGTGGAGGTCACTGTTAAGGGGTAGATCACTGTGGAGAGTCACTGTAAAGGGTGTGAGCCACTGTGGATGTCAGTGTTAAGGGAGCGGGGTACTGTGGAGGTCAATGTTAAAGGGCTGGAGTGCTGAAGAGGTCACTGTTAAGGGGACAAGCACTTTGGAGATCACAGTTAAGGTGACTGAGGTGACTGAGGAGGTCACACAGCTCTGTGAATATCACTGTAAAGGGGGTGGGCCACTGTGCAGTTTACTGTTAAGGGGGTGGTGCGCTGTAGAGGTTACTTTTAAGGGGGTGTGGCATTGTGGGTGACTTAAGGGGGCGGGCCACTGTGAAGGTCACTTTTAAGGGGAAGGCCACTGTGTAAGTCAGTGTAAAGGGGGCAGGGAACTGTGGAGGTCACAGTTAAGGGGGCGGGGTTTTGTGGATGTCATTGTTAAAATGCGGGCTTCTGTTGAGGTCACTGTTAAGGTGGCGGGCTACTGTGAAGGTCAAAATTAAGGGGCAGGCTGCTGTGGCGGGTCAGTGTTAAGGGGACAGGGCCGCTGTGGAGAACACTGTTATGAGGGCAGGGGGCTGTGAAGGTCACAGTTATTGGGGTGAGGCACAGTGGAGCTCACTGTTAAGGGGGTGGGCTGCTGTGGAGGTCACTATTAAGGGGGGTGCTGTGGAGGTCACTGTTATGGGGAACACTGGAAATCTCACACACAAACATTAAATGAAATAGTGGAAATATAGCTGTGCAAAGTCAGGTCATCCTGCTAGTTTTCATTAAATATATTTATCCCCAATACTAACCCCTGAGGTACTCCACTAGTGACTGTGAACCAATCTGAGTATGTAACATTAAAAACCATCTTCTGTTTTCTATTACTGAGCCAGTTACTTACCCACATACACACATTTTCTTCCAGTCCAAGTGTTCTCATTTTATATACTAATATTGTGTGTGGCACAGTATCAAATGCTTTGGAGAAGTGAAGATATGGGAAATCCATTAACTCACCTCCATTAACTCACCATAGAAACTGAAAAAAAGTACACCGTATAGATATACAGTATGTGGAGGAATATTACACCTTAACACGAAAAAAATCCTCCCTATAAAAAATTTACTTTTATTGAGTATATTAAAAACTAATACTTGCAACCACCATCTAGGAATTAATTAAAGAGGTATTCCCATCTCACAAATGTAGTTTGTATAGTTAGATATAGCCATACCAATATTATTACTAATAGAATGTATTTATATAAAATGTACCGTTTAGAAGATTCGCCTATTTGTATATCCATTGTCCCACACACTTCAGTCAGGCCGTTGCCCCTGGTTACGACCACCGAGGCAGTGTAGTAGTGGTGGCCGGCTTGCTCTTGTTCTATCCCGCTTTGAGGTAACTGCTGTATTGCGAACGCACATTGCATGAGCATGCAGAGACACATCTTAGGGTTGTAGCATTTTTGTCTGCGCTTTCAAAACGCAGAGAAACGGATCCTGTTCCAAGATCAATTCATCTCTATGGAGCAAGATCCGTTTATAAAGTCTGGTATTTGGACTCTTTGGACTGGTAGCGTCCAAAACTCAGATGTGAAAGTACCCTAAGACGTGTCTGCACATGCTCCTGCAATGTGCGTTCACAATACAGCAGTTACCTCAGAGGGGGTTTGAAAAGGAGCAAGCTGACCACCACTACTACTACTACACGGCCGCGGTGGTCGTAACTAGGGGCAACAGCCTGACTGATGTGTGTGGAACAATGATATACAAATAGGAAAATTTTCTAAACGGTACATTTTATATAAATACATTCTATTAGTAATAATATTGGTATGGCTATATCTAACTTTACAAACTACATTTGTGAGATGGGAACACCCCTTTAATTTATGTGAAAGGATAAACAACACATAAGGTACATGACAAGTTTTACATGACCGATCCCTCATGAAGCCATGCTGATATGGTGTATATTTCTTATTTTCATTGAGATACTCCAAGATAGCATCTCTTATAAAACCTTCAAACAGTTTACCCACAACAGATGTTAGCCTTACCGGCCTATAGTTTCCAGGCTCTGTTTTACACCCCTTTTTGTATATTGGCACATTTGCTAAGGGCCAATCCTGTGGAACACTCCTTGTCATCAATGTTTTCAGCACCTCCTTCATTACTCTGTATAGGGCCAGGTTTATACTTTTAACATTTATATAATGTCTCTAGCTTGGCTGCTTTTATTTGTCTTTTACATATTCTATTTTTTCCTTACAGTTTTTTTAATGCTTCCTTGCCATATTCCTGTTTTAGTGATTTAAATGCTTTTGTTTTGTTCGTTATTGCTCCCTTTACATTTCTACTTGTCCATGTTGGAGTTTTTTCTTGTTCCTCACCCTTTTATTCCCATAAGGTATGCATCTCTCACAATTACAGTTTTGGATGCTTTTAAAAATATCCCATTTTGTGGCTGCATTTTTATTTTTGAGGACATTGTCCCAGTTAGTAAGCTAATGGCCTCTCTAACCTGGTCCAATTTAGCTTTTTTTGCCACCCTGAAGAAAAACTCTTTTTAATGACAATTGGAAGGTTATTATTTAATGGTCACTGTTTCCCAAGTGTCCCTCAACCTGCACGTCTGTTGTTCTGTCAGGTCTATTGGTTAATACTAAGTCCAGGTTAATACTTGGTTAATACTGTCCCTCTAGTCGGATCCTGAACCAGTCAGAAAGGAAATTGTCTTTTGTTATTGCCAAGAACCTGTTTCCTTTATGAGATGTATAGGTTTCAGTTTCCCAGTCTAGATCTGGGTAGTTGAAGTCCCCCAAAACAATGACCTCATTTTGAATTGCCACCTCATCTATTTCCCTTTGTAGTAGACTTTCTGTGGACTCTGTTATATTACGTGGCTTATAACAAACTGTTATCAGTATTTTATTATTGTTTTAAAAGGTATCATAAGATAATACTACATTATTTGAAGAAACAGATATATACATACCAGGGGCGGACATATCGCCTGTGCAGCTGGTTCAGCTGCACAGGGGCCCAGAGAGGGAGGAGGGGCCCTTCCCAATGCCATCAGTGGTGTTTTTTTACATTTATTTTATTATTTTTTTCCCCTCCCTCTACCAGGATAACCTGTGCACCTTGGGGTGGGGGTGGGGGGCGTTTGGGGGGTCATGATTAGAACTTACTGTCAATCTGCTGCCCGTTCTGCCTGTACTCCATACTGAAGGACCCGGGATGACATCATAGTCATGTGATCTTTTCAACACTGGAAGTGGTGGTAGGACCTGTGATGAGGTCACCATCATGTGATCAGTGCAGAAAGAGGCAGCGCTCAGCAGTGGAGACCTGTGATGCCATGGAATGGATGTAAGTGAGTAATGCTAGGAGATGTGGTTCACCCCATTATACCTCCTCCCTGCTTAGTGGGAGGGAAATATGTTATTTAACTGGGGCTGTATGTTAGAGGGGCTGAAGGGAGGGGAGGGGTGTGAGTTACATGGGACTGTATGTTACAGTAGATTAAGGGGAGATGACTGGTGTTATTTACATGGGACTGTATATTATAGAGGACTGGAGGGTAGGGAGTAATGTTATTTATATGGGACTATTTGTTGGAGGGGCTGAAGGAGGGGATTTAAGTTATTTACATGGGACTGTATGTTATAGAAGACTGTAAAGAAGAGAGGTTATTTACATGGTATTGGAGGGAGAGGACTGGTGTTATTTACATGGGACTGTATGTTATAGAAGACTGTAAAGAAGAGCGGTTAGGAGTGGACTGGTGTTATTTACATGGGACTGCGTGCCATAGAAGACTGGAGGGAGAAGAGTGATGCTATTTACGTGGGACTGCATGGTAGAGAAGACTGTAGGGAGAGGACAGGCATTAAAATGTATGGGGGCACTACAGAGAAGATTATAACTCCAGGGGTTAAGGCAGGAGGCATTATAATTATAGGGAGCACTGCAGGTAACATTGTAAATACTGTGGGCAGTGGTGGCGGGCATCACTACTGAGGGCTCCATTGGAGTGCCTTATAGATTGCCCTTATTTTTATTAGGGGTGCCTTATTAGTACTGAGGGCACTGTAGGGGTACTGTGGTTGGGGGGGGGGCTAGCAGTGAGCCCAGTGACGTCACCGGCACTAATGGAGGGGTGTTAGCGCTGCCCTAGCCTGTAAAGCCACCCATTAGTGCCAGTGATGTCACCGAGAACACTTCTAGGACTGTAAGCACTGTAAGCTTTACAGTACAGGGCAAGGGAGAGCATTGGAGTATGAAATGTCAGAGGGGGTGAGTGGGGGGAGAAGGGGATATGTCCGGGTTTTGCTCTGAACCCCGAAAACTGCTTTAAAGGGCATCTGTCAGCAGTTTTGTACCTATGACACTGGCTGACCTGTTACATGTGCACTTGGCAGCTGTTCATATGTGCCCACATTGCTGCTGCTGATGTTTTTATATAAGCAAATAAGCCTCTAGGAGCAACGGGGGTGTTACCATTACACCTAGAGGCTCCGATTTCTTGGCAACTGCTGCACCCTGTCTACATTGACTGGACCCGGCAGTGAAAATGTCATCACAACTGACCATGGGGGTGGGGGCCCAGTTACATTCTTTGCACAGGGGCCCTCTGCTGTCTGTGTCCGCCCCTGATACATGCACACACGGACAGAATTATTGGTAGCCTTCCGAAAGTAGGACTAGCTACAGGAAGTAGCGCAGACCCACAGGAGTGAACACTATGGCTCTTGTGAGGGGCCTTAAGGAATAGCAAAAAGACTTAAGTGGGTGAAGTTAGGTGAAGTCAGACCCATGGAGAGTTAATGCTATAGATCTTAAGGGAGGATGGATAGTGGAAGGTATATCTTGATAGCGAGGGTTCCAGAAGAAAGGAAAGATATGAATGGAAAAGAAAGGGGTTGAGAAGAGGTGAAAGCATGTCTGGAAGTGTCTGAGTACGTGATGACTAGGATTAAGAAGGTAGAGCAGAGGGGATATATGTGGTATGGCAACAAGACTCTGATTATGAGCATTTCACTGCAGCCTGGAATTCCTAGGAGTCTGATAAGCGCATCTCAACCACAGGTGCCGCAGCCTACTTCCGCTCCCATTGTACAACTTCCTCCTCTTGCTGTCACACCACAGCCAACGAGAGCTACCCTCTCCCCCTTCCCCTTTACAGAGGGAAGACATAAGGGAACGATAGGAGATCTTACTACTCCAACCAGAGCTAGATGTAAGGCCAAAAGCTAGATGCTAGGGCCCTGGAAAGTGTAGTCAATAACATAGTCAACCTAATATTTCCAGATCACCCCCTAATCAGGAGATTGAGATCCAGTCACTCGATCTGTACAGAAAACAAATAATACCCATCAGAAGAGAGTTTTTCCTGTGGTGAACAATGCCCACGCAGAGGTTCCATATAATGTTTGACAGCAGAGGAATTGAACCCTCACCCCACAGTACCTCCCAGTTATTCAAAGGTTTTCCAAGCTGCCATTTCCACTGCCCTGCATCCTCCAGCCCTCCACTAGCCCTTCTATGTACATGTGTTGTGTGTCCCACCCCTTACCAGGGTTGCCAACCTGAATTTTTCGTTTCTCTGGACAACTTATCCCAAAATCACGGACGGCCAACATTTTTACGGACAAATTGGAAAACCATAATAAAAAGATAAATATTATAAGTAATAAAGGTCTATAGCTCAATATACTGATCAGAACTCATTACCACCATTTACTGTGAGCTGTAAAATGATGATATTTACCACCAAAATAATCTAGTCAGGTACCACCAGCCTCAAAAAAATCACGGACACCTCTATTTTTTTTCACGGACAGAGCAAAAAAGTTACCTATTTTTACGGACTGTCCAGAAATTTCTGGACGGTTGGCAACCCTGCCCCTTACCTGTGCAATATGTCTCTATAGATCTGCCATGTCACTCTGGTCTTCTTGACCCTGTAAAATAGATAAATCCATTTGGCCGTCTCTGTACTCTGCCTGTCTGACCTCAGTCTGTATGCTTTGTCTGTTCCTCTGGTGTCTTGCACAGGTGTCTCTGATCTCCCTGATTCAGCTGCCAACTAAATCGGGACTATTCCAAGTAGTAGCAGTCAGGTGGCTCCCCTGCAACAAAGACCGGATCCCTGTATAAGGGTTAAACAGTGAAAACCAGGGGACTGCCAGGATAATGACTTCAAGAATAGCCAGTTCGTTGGCACTGAAGTTCCACAACTGTTGTTTGTAATATAATGTTGTAGGACCTTGCTCCCTTCCAAGTTCAATTGCCTACTTCTTACTTTGTTGATGGGGACTTTTATGTTGAGCATCACTGATTTTTCTGTCTATTGTGGAAACCCCTCATTATCATCTCCCAGCTAGTGGTAGGGAGAATTAGGGATAATTAGGGCAGTACAAGGTTCCATAGGGCCCAGAGTTCTACCACCAGGGACTGCTGGGATCATAGGCAGGGGCACACCTTTAATGTGGTGAAGTGAGATGGCTGTGTCAGGTGGCACTATTTAGAGGAAGGCGGGGGGTGGAGATCTAAAAGAGTACAGTGACAGTACAGTACTATGAGCTGATGAACAACCTGCCTCCCCCACCTGTAAGCATCAGGTGACATATGAGCAGGTGGGCCGGTGGGTGAGCAGCAGCACGAGGAACCCTGTGTCATTGTAAAAGGCGGAGAGAAAACTGCAGACACCGACACTGAGCAGTTCTTTCTGGGCTGCCTTCCTATTTCATCTGCCAGAAGAAAAGGTAAGTGGAAATATCTGTGAAAATGTTTGTAAATTCACATGTGGACAAAATTGTTGGTACCCTTCCATTAAAGAAAGAAAAACAAGTAAATAAAACTTTACTGAAAATCAACTCATGAAAATCAGACTTTGCCTTTGAATTGTGGTTCAATAGAATTTATAAAACAGACTAATGAAACTGGCTTGGATAAAAATTACGGTATCCTTAGCTTAATATTTTGTTGCACAACCTTTTGAGGCAATCACTCGAATCAAAGGATTTTTGTAACTCTCAATAAAACTTCTGCACCTGTACACAGGTATTTTGGCCCACTTCTCCAGAGCAAATTGCTCTAGCTCCTTCCACAGATATTCAATAGGAATTAGGTCATTTCAGAATAGTCCAATGTTGTTCTCTAAACAATTTTTGGATGTTTTTTTACTGTGTATATTAGTTCATTATCCTGTTGGAGGACTCATGACCTGGGACTGACACCAAGCAGCACATTTTGCTCCAGAATGCCTTGATAGTCATGAGATTTCATTGTACCCTGTACAGATTTAAGACATCCTTTGCAAAATGCACTGAGTTTTTACATTATAAATTTTACGGCATTTATTTTTTTTACTACTTTTGTGCAATAAAACCCCCCTTAAAAAAAGAAAGAAAGAAGAAAATGTTCCCAAAAACCATAACTTTTTTATTGTTCTTTCTATGGAGTTGTGTGTGGGCTTGATTTTTTGCAGGATGACTTGTAATTTTCATTGGTATCATTTTGGGGTAAATTTTGCTTTTTGATTGCTTGTGTGGTGAATAAGAATAATTAGCAATTCTGACATTTTTTTTTTTTTTTTACAGTGTTCACCGTAGGTAATAATTTACATGATATTCGTGTAGTGCGGTTTGTTTCGGACGTGGCAATACCAAACGTGGGGGAGATTTTATTTTTGAAATATTTTCATTGAAAAGAGTATTTTCAATGGATGAAAAGCCGTTTTAAGTATTTTTAGCAATTCTTGGGATAGTTATTTTAGTTATTTTAAGTGAACTACAGGGCTATATAATGAAACTTTTTTGTGTGGCAATGGTCATACAATGTTTCTTTTGCCTAATTAATCTATATATCAGGGACAGATATGCCAAGTGTTGCCTGCATACCAGAACAGAACCCTGCAGGACAATGTGCGCAGAACAATCACCTGCAGAATATATAAAGAGACAGTCTCCAACACTGTCTATAGGTACAGTAAAGCATCACTAAAGCCCAAAATATTGATACTGTCAGCTTTATTGCAAATATTATAGGGTATAACAGGTTGCACAAAACCCCATACAAAACTATAAGAAATATCCTACTGTGTTGATAAGGAACAACTAGAGTATTATGGTGGCCATAAACATTAGATAGAAGCTGGTTGATGGTTGAACAGCATGTGAACAAACATCAAATGAACATTTATTTCATAGACACAGCCACATGCATTGTTGTCCATATTGGCCATTACAGTTGCTCAGACTAGCCTTACATGTTCCAGGCTATGAACAAAACATCTTTCCAGGAATGTCCATTCAAATAAATATCTTTCAGTCATGAACAATCCTTCTTTGCTCCAGAATTGTTATTACATGGGGAATGCATGAAGCTATTAAAACAAGCATGTCAGGAGTGGTGAAAGGTCCTCTTTAGTATAAGACGGTCCCATGGTGTCAAAGATCCCAATTTTAACCCATTATTTGTTATCACAAAGAAACTAGACACATTTGAATCTTTTAATTAAATTTATTAATGGATTTGGCCACAGTGCCTAAATGTTACCTAATATTAACTTTAAATACTCAACTTAAATAATATTTCCAATAAAATAATTATATAACCAAACAACTAGTCTGCCCAGAAAGGGCGACTTTACCCCATTCTCAGCACTGTGACATAGTTATGTGAAGGGTAAAAGAAAAAGAAAAAGGGGGGAAGGGGGGTTTGGGGGTGGGGATTTCTTCACTGCCACTTACAGGAGTGCGCAGTAACGATCTCTCCTCTTCTTTTATAGGTTTCTCCACGCGATCAACTGCTGAATTTCTCCTCCAATCAAGCATGACACCATGCTCCCCCTATTTGCATCCGCAAATATGGTTCGTTCAAACTACTGTATTAACTAATGTGTATGGCCACCTTCAGATTTTCTACTAAAGTGAACTATTTATATCAATATCCAGTGCCCTAAAATGTTTTAAGGGTTTTTTCTGAGTACTTGATATTGATGATCTATCCTCAGGATACAGTAGGTCATCGATATCTTATCAGTGGAGGTCTGACGCACCGCACCCCACTGATCAGCTGTTTTCTGCATCCTCTGGTGCTGGAACTATCACTTTGAATGAAGTCAGAAGCAAAGCACCATTCAAAGTGTAGTGGCCGTGCAGCTCAGCTCCCACTGTACTGTTCATATATCGGAACAATTGATCTACTTCTGGTAGACTTTGCCGCACCTGTACAGCTAACACTGTACTACATGTGGATTTGTGCCATCCATTTCACATTATTAAAAATATCTCAAAAGGTTAGCCGATTAGACGTAAAAGAGACTTTAGGTAACAATGGGAGATGAAACAGAACTCAAAGCATAGAGGAAGATGTTAGAGATTTACATACATTTATGAAACAATTACTGTCAAAAAAGAGAAAAATAAGGAACAATAAGAAGGTTCAAACTTTTTGGACTATCTACAGTGAGGAATATATTTAAAAAAAAAATCACAAGAAAGTTCATGCACAAGAATATCCATATTTTATTTTAGAATTATGGCAGGAAGAAATTCTGTCACAGGGTTAGAGGTGTGTTGCTGTCATGTCTGGATATGCTATAAATAAAGGAAAATCATCATAAGAGTATCGGATGCTGTCATATCATTTTTATCTGTTACTATTCTGGACGTGGGACTTCCTGGTTTGTGGACTTTGCCTCCAGCAATAAATTTGCTGCAGTTGGGAGACTATTGTACACCAGGGTTACAGGTGTGTGTCCAGAGGACTATTGGAAATCTATTATCAGCATATTTGTATTTAGAATGCCAGCACCAACATAGTTAACATATAACAGTCATTTTTTGATGTGGTTATAAAATATGTAAGATTTGTGTTCATGCACACATCACAATTTTATTTGAATCCAAATCTAATCAATCAAATTATGTCAAGACCTATATTATGAGGGTTTTCCAGGCTCCTGATATTGATGACCTATCCTCCAAACAGGTCATTCATATCTGATCAGTGAGAGTCTGACACCAGTCAGCACTATTGATGAGCTGTTCCCTGCAGCCTCTGGAGCTGCAACTAGCACTTTGAGTAGAACAGGAAACACAGCTCAGTTTAAAGTGTAGTGGCTGTGCTGGTTTACTGCAGCTCAGCTCTCACCCACCGCTCAGCTGTATGTAGAGGCCATGGCGCTCCTCACAGATTACCAAGCACAGCGCTATACATTGCTTGAATGGGACTGAACTGCGCCTAGGCCATGTGAACAATGAAAACGGTGTCACTGGTCTAGGAAGAGGCAACAGCACTGCGGACTCCTCAAATAGCTGATCGGTGGGAGTCGGACCCCCATAGATCGGATATTGAAGACTGATCGCGAGTATAGGCAGTTAATATAAAACCTTGGACAACATTTGTAATGGTCATCATACTTTAAAAAGGGTTAATTGTAATTTTAAGTGATGCTACTCTCATTGGCTCAGTGCTTACTGACTGCATTATTTAAATCTCAGTTTAAATCTCAATATTCGTATTAAGACTAAGAGCTCCCAGGGGCTCAAAATGTCTCCAGTGTATACATTTCCATGACAGTCTTTATGACCGTCATTGTACATGTGCGGCAGAAGTCTTGGATTTAAAAATGGCACCTGCTCACGAGTGGAGCGGGTGCCATAGCCACCAGGTGTCTGCGGTTTTAATGCCTGCGATTGGCGATAATGCTGATCGTAGATATTTAACCCTTCAAAGCCCTGCAAAATGAGCCCTCTCACAGCTCCACGGATGTAAATATACCTAATGGGGATCAGAATGAGCCAATGCAAATCAAAAATCATTTTTTCTAAGTTTTTTTTTTTTTTAAGTATCAAACTGTAGAAATGTTGTATTGCTGTAATCGTACTGACCCCAAGAAGAAAGGGAACATGACAGTTTTTGCACATATGGAATGCTTTAAAAACAAAGCCCGAAGAACTGTGTTGGAATTGCGATTTGTCATTTTTTTCCAGCTTCCTCCTACATCTTATGCAATATTCAATTGTGCCATTAGAAAGTACAACCCTCATACGGCTATGTGAACAGAAAAATAGAGTTATGGCTCCGGCGGATGGCCTAGTCCTAAAAGGGTTAATATGGAATCAATAAAGACTCCAGTTTTTAAAGGAATGATGTTGGAATGCTGGAATCCACATGTGTGACAGGCACCATTTTCTCACCTTTGTACTAGATAGAAGGTCCTCTGCACCTAAACAATTATCAGAGATTGGGACTGATCCATTAGTTATTCAAATAAGTTTAAAAACAGAACTAGTAGTTTTATATAGAAGCACTTTTATTGAAAAGCACTATATTAAAATTCCTCATTCTTAGATTTTATTATATTGCTTGAAAAGGCAAAAGATTTGGACCAAATGCAGGAGTCCCATTTTTCAAATCTGACATGTCCCTTTGCGTGGTAATAACTTTGGAATGCTTTTACTTATCCAAGTCATTCAGAGACTGTTTTCTCGTGACACATCATACTTCATGTTAGTGCTGAATGTGAGTTGATATGTTTTACCTTTATGCATAAAAGAAATCCAAAATTTGCTGAAAATTTGGAAAAATTCGCTATTTTTAAAATTTGAATTTCTCCGCTTTTAGGACAGATCGTGATACTTAATAAAATAGTTATTACTTTTCTCCAGTGTCTCTGCCCTCCGGGAGAGTGGCGACTCCAGACTATAAAGTGTCACAGCCCCGGTAAGCAGTTTGAACGTGACTGTATGTCCAAATGTGCTAAAGCACGAACCGCTTAAAGGTTTTTTTTTTGTTTTTCTATTGGTGACTTATCCTCTAGATACGTCATCATTAGAGAGGAGCGAATTTCATGTTATGAAATTCGTTAACGCTTTGTTTGGTGGTAAAAGGTGAATTGCGTTATGGATTCCGTTACCACGGACCATAACACAATTCTATGACAGAATGCATAACGGAATGCCTTTAGAGGGATTCCATCATAATAGAAGTCTACGTCTCGTTTCCGTTATGCAGGCCATAGACTTCTATTATGATGGAATGAATAACGGAATGCCTCTAAAGGCATTCCATCATAATATTGTGTTATGGTCCGTGGTAACGGAATCCATAACGCAATTCACCTTTTGCCACCAAACGAAGCGTGAACGAATTTCAAAATATGATATTCTCTCATCTCTAGGCATCAATATCAGATCGGTGGGGGTCACCCACGCCGATCAGCTGTTTGAAGAGAAGATAGCTCTCATAAGAGCACTGCCTTCTCTGTTCTGTTTACCTGCTCGCTACAGCAACTGCAATGGTGAGCAGGTGTACTTCTATGGGACAGCTTTGTCCCACACTGGCCTAGGGCGACGGGCGGAAGCAGTGTGACACGGCGGTTGGCGATTGGTCATGGGCCGATAATAATGACCACATCACGTTGAGTTCACTGACTGGTAGATATACACTGTGATAGGCCTACTGTCCTTTTAACATGCATCCCAGCATTCCACAGAGTCTCCCCTCCTAAGGAAGCATCACATTAAATGTACGTCGAAGGGGTGTGCCACCTCCACTCACCACATGGTACGTAGCTACATATAGCAATACGATTTATCAGCCCATATCTCCTTATTTGTTAGGGGTTTTCTTTTTTTGTTATATTGCCCACAATACTAGGGCTCATTAGTACAGAAGTACGGCTTTTTTTTCCCCCTAGTGGTCGTGTTTACACACTGCCATATCTGAAGTTTTAGGGATAAGGTGCAATATTGGTATACCAGTATTTATTCTATAAAATAAATTTGAGTGTTGAAGATATAAATAGTATAATCATGATATGTAATTTTATAGATTGTTATAATAAATGTTGATGATTTTAAATGGGAACAGAGTTGTACTCAGTTATTTTGTTGGCTTAGGCTACTTTCACACTAGTGTTTTTGCTGGATCCGGCAGGGTTCAGCAAAAACGCTTTCATTACTGATAATACAACCATCTGCATCCGTTATAAACAGATCCGTTGTATTATCTTTAACATAGCCAGGACAGAAAGTCAATGGAGGACGGATCAGTTTTCTATTGTGCCAGATTGCATCAGAGAAAATGGATCCGTCCACTGGGATCATTTGGGGTCATGACGGATCCGTCTTGCTCCGCATCCCAGGACGGAAAGCAAACTACAACATGTTGCGGTTTGCTCTCCGGTCTGGGAATGCAACTAAACAGAACGGAATGCATTTTGGAGCATTCCGTTCAGTTCAGTATTGTCCCCATTCACAATGAATGGGGACAAAACTTAAATGTTTTTTTCCGGTATTGAGCCCCTGTGATGGAAAACTTAAATGCTAGTGTAGAAGTAACCTTAACATCAGTAGTAAAAAGCAGACCTTTAACGAACAAACTCCATTCAAACTGTGTTTCAAAGCTCTCAGCACTAAGAGGTGTGCTATGTATATTTGGAGTCAACCAGATTTGTGGTTTATTATAGAAATGAAACGCGGAATGTTCAGAGATCGAAAGGGGTTTTCTGGGATTTTACTACTGATGACCTATCCGTCACCCAGGACCCCCTAATCAGCTGTTTGAGAAGGCACCGGTGCTCCTCTGAGCGCCACGGCCATCTCTTAGCTTTCCTAGGCCAGTAACGTCGCATTCATCTGGTCACATGGCTTAGGAGCAGCTCAGCCCCATTCAAGTGACGATACCAAGCACAGCCTCTGTACAATGAACGGCGCTGTGCTTGGTAAGCTGTGAGAAGGCAGTGGCGCTCACAGGAGCGCCGGTACCTTCTCAAACAGCTGATCAGCGGGGGTCCTGGGTGTCGGACCCCCACCGATCAGATACTGATGACCTATAATGAGGATATCCTGAGAAGCAGTGTGTTTCAGGTGTGCATTTAAATAAATCCACAGGTGTGTCTCTAATTAACTCAGATGTTGCCAACAAACCTAACAGAAGCTTCCAAACACATGACATCATCATATGGGCGGTCCAGAATTGTTTAAAGGCATAGTAATGTTAGTGTATGTAAACTTTTGACATTGCAGAAAGTAATAAAAATGCATTAAAACATTCTCTCTCTCATTATTCTGGCATTTGGCTAATAATAATAATAATTATGGTAATCCTAATTGACCAAAAACAGTTTATTCTGATTTCATGTCAGATATTGAGAAAAACATGCATATGTGTCTTTGTATATAGTGTATGTAAACTTCTGGTTTCAATGTATGTGAGTAACATTTTCAAGTTTGCTTGGAATATTTTAAAGAATAAGACCACATCTCAGCTTGTTGGAAAATGTTTTTTGTTTTTTTTTTTATTTTCCAGCAAATAGTTTTATATGAAATTTAAATTAATCATTTCATTCATACAATTATACCATTAATAATCAGTAGTTTAAAACCCCCAAATCATTCTATATTTTAAAATTCTTAGGGCTCATATTAGCCAGCTTTTAGTATGCAGTATTGTTTGGAAGTGAACGCAGCTTAAATATACATAGGGTTTATACAAATCTCTGGTAAACATTTCATCAGCTTGCATTCAAGCCTCAAAAAAAGAAAAACATTTTACTTTTGATCTATCCCTTAATTGAGAGGAAGACACCTGTTTCAGTAGGGATAAATGAAATGCACGTAAAAGCTGGTGAGTTTAGAGCTCTAACATTATTCACACTAAGATGAATTAAAAACTAATGGGAGTGTTATCAAAAGTGCTGTAAATGAAAACTGGCTTAGTTGCCAACAGGAACCATATTCCACTTTTCGTTTTCCAAAGGAGCTCTGAAAAATGAAAGGTGGAATCCGATTAGTTGTTATGGGCAACTAGGCCAGTTTTCCTTTACACCAGTTTTAATAAATCTCACTCTAAATCCTTTAGCATCAGATTTTCCAGAAACCTGTGCATAATATAAATCTGCATTCACACATACCTGGTTGCATAGAAAGCTGGTAATTTTAAATATACAGTATGTAAATGGGACCTGACAATCTTTAGAATGCCTACCCCACCCCACCACCAACCACGTTCAGCTACTACACCAAAAGATGTGAAAAGGAGTTATGCAAACTGTGTTTCTGAAGTCCTAACCAGTGTGTCAAGGCTAGATCGGTTCGAGGACCTTGTTCTAGAGATCAGTGCGAATCACAGAGGTGGGATGGGAATAGCCATATAAATCGTACCGATTACAAACCTCTTTTCTATCTCAAATCAACATATGCACAGTAAAATTTCAACCAAAGAAGGAAAAAAAGGGGAAAATCATAGAAGTTTGAGCATATGGCAAGCCGTGGCTGAAAGGGATGGTCACATCAATATACATCATTTTATTTCTGTGTTTTTAATTGCAACCCCCTTCAACAATAGCAGTGGAAAGATATCCCTTATTGTTTGCTCTTCAATGGGACCCCTTTCCTCTTTAAAGTGTAAAGCCTAATTCACATTTCCGTGGAACACGGTCCAGGACGATCCGTGAAATCCCGGACCGTGCTCCTTCTGAGGACAGGAGCGCATGGTGTCATTGGTTGCTATGACGCCGTGCGCTTCCTGAGGCCGCCGCTGTACAGTGATACAAGTGTATCACTGTACAGCGGCGGCTTCAGGAAGCGCACGGTGTCATAGAAACCAATGACGCTGTGCGCTCCCGTCCTCGTGCGCTCCCGTCCTCAGAAGGAGCACGGTCCGGGATTTCACGGACCATGCTCCACGGAAATGTGAATTAGGCTTAAGTCCACACCACAGGACAGAAATGCTGAAGATTTTCCTCATTGGCGTTTCATGTGGAAAATCCACTAAAGTAAGGCTTTAAAAAAATCTCATCCACATGCTGTATAAAATTTCTGCAGCAGATTATGCACATCACTCTGCCTGCAGTGTGGGTTTTAAATCAGCGACATGTCATTTTATGTTACGCAATTTCACCATGCTTTTTGCCCTTTGTGATTCAGAGAGTAAAATCAGCGGCAAAGCCACAGTATTTACACTATGAATTCCACAACCATTTGCTGACCTGCAGCGGACCCATCCAATGTGGACATAGCCTTAGACCAAAGGGCAGGTTCGATTTCTATTTGCAAAACGCAGATCTGTCTGAATGTCCAGACATGTTCTTTTTTTCGCTCAGACCCACTCATTTGTTGGTTACAGGAAAGAGACAAGAACGCATGCTGTGAGTTTCTGTGTGTTGAAAAACTGGACTGTGAATTTATCCTTTTGTTCTTAGGGAGATAAGTCATTGTGCAGCGGCTTTCTCCCCTCTCCAATTCACAACTCACTAATGCTCCGCTGAGCATGCATGTGCATGGGGGCAATATCTGGAGAGCTAGCTATTGAATGAACAAATGTGCTGACAGTTATCTCGTGTGTGTGGCCTCCTTAAGCTTAATATATTTATCTAGAAAATCATGTTACTGTACATGATTTCATTATGCCATTCCCTCAGTATATCCATAGTACTGACGTATACTAGAAATAATGCACTTCTGGATTTCCACTAGGAATTAAATGAAATATCTATAGACAGTTGGACACTTCCTGTTAAGAATACGGAAATATATTCTATCCAATGTCCAGCTGGGGTACAAGGGCCCACCACCCAAACATACCGGAAAAAGTGCACATTGCATAATTGTAATTCTAGCAGTAAGTGGTCTTTAGGAGACTCTGATGTCTGCTGGAACCCCTGGTCCTTTTAGGGCTCGTCTTCGGTATGGTGTCAGAACTTGAGCCCACCGGTGGATTCTCTCATTCTCAGTCACTTTGACCTTGTTTCTGTCATTTAAAAATACTTGAAGGCCCGTGCACATCTTCTGAGTCATACAATGACTCTACCGTTTTTGTTCTTCCACAAAAGCAAAGTACAAACATACAATAAACCAATAATTTTTCTGTAGGGAGTTCAAATGACCAATCACTGTTGCTTTTATACATGGTGCAGAGTACATCTTAAAGGGAATCTGACCAGCGACCTCCCTATCCAAATGTTTGCAGAGACACATAATGGTGGTTCACCTAATTTAAACACTGTATTTCTTTTGATGATCCGAGGCCCCGTTCCCAAGTTTTGATACTTTTTCTTAATACGCAAATTAGTCCTTTGGTACAATGAGGGCATCACCATTGCTCTTGTTTTACTGAAGCTCTGCTCCTTTCTGTGGCCAGCCCCTTCCTTGCTACTATGTCACTGCCTGGCCCTGTCAATCAAAGCAGCGAGGGAGGGGCTGGCCACAGAATGGAGTGGAGCTTGGGTGAAACAAGAGCAATGGTGAAGCCATTAACAAAAGAAAAACAGTTTTAATCAGGTGAACCACAGCTATGTGTGTATGCAAACAGCTGGATATGGAGGTCGCTGGTCACACATCCCCTTTAATTGTATTGCTCAAGTGTCTGGCATTGGTAAGGTTAAATAACTGCATGTTATATAATACCGTTTCATATGATATGAACATGTGTGACTGAAGAAAACTGAGTGCAGATCTCCCCCTTCTAATATCCTGAAATATTTTCTAAAATTGAACATTACACACAAATCACATACTAATAAATAAACATGTCAACAGCCATGTAGAAATCTGTACCATTGTGTACAAAGGCACTTTTGATTATGGAGAGTATTGTTAAATGCTGGCAAGGCTTTCTGATGAGACGCAGTCAAACAGTTCGTTCAAGTTAACCTGCCTCTGTGAAACACATCTTCCTTGCTTGGAGTTTTTTTATGTAAACTTAAGGAAGTTGGATTCAGCCCCTTGTGCATATTTGTGGTTTTCAGACATTTTCTTCTACCTTTCGAACTTCCAAAGTTGATTTTTATCCAAGGCATTACAAAGTTGCATCTGCACATCTCCACGACCTTCTGATGTGCGATATGAAGTAAGACATTTATCGGAATTAGGATGATATATTGTTCCATCCTGTACAGAAACAGAAGAGTAGTGTATAAGTTTATTATTCAGGCACACATATGCAGTGTTACATAAATGTAAAACTACTATGCACTTCCTATAACTTTTCTCTAAAAATGAACCAATAAATTATATATTCCAAAAGTGTACCAATAGTCAACCCTTTCTGCAAAAACAAGAAATCATATAGCTATGCCGGTGTAAGATATACAAGTTATGGCTCCAAAAATGGGATGCAGGGTAGCTATCCTAAAAGTCAATGGTCAACCTTTTAGCTAGGCCTTGAGACATGACGTGGATAATAATTTTGCCAGCACCTCATCTGTGATTGCTCCTCACCAGTGCAAAGCATAGAGTATTGGGTGAGAGGCCAAGGTCAGGATTCGGGGAAAGTCTGCTAAAACGTTAAAAAATACAGTACTTATCACTTTATACAGACTGTTAAAAAAAGACTGTTTAAAAACTGCCGAACCAGCGGGGCTACAGTAGTGCAGTTTGGAAGTTTTATGTTTAAGCGCTCTGTTTAGAAAAATAAAGATGCTGCTTCAAAAAGATTATTACTCAGCCACAGTTTACTGAAGTTTTGCACTTGTCACAAAAAGTAATTAAAGACAACTTTAAAACGTGGATAAAATAATACAAATAAATGCTATTTAAAAGGGGTTGTCTTACTTCAGCAAATTGTATTTATCATGTAGAGAAAGTTAATACAAGCCACCTACTAATGTAGTGTTATTATCCATATTGCCTCCTTTGCTGGCTTAATTTATTTTCCATCACATTATACATTGCTTGTTTCTATGATTACGACTATATCCTGCAATCCAGCAGCGGTGGTTGTGCTTTCACACTGTAGGAAAAAGTTCCAGTCTATGGTCACTCGCGTGGTCCTGGCCACCAGAGTGGCTGGCGCCTTTCAAATTGTGTGAAAGCATGGCCACTGCTGCTATATTGCAGGGTGGTCGTAACTACAGAAATGACAAATGTACTACGCAACGTAAAAATGAATCAAGTCAACACAGGAAGCAAAACAGACAATAACAATACATTAGAAAGTGACTCGTATTAACTTTCTCTACATAATACATGCCACTTGCTGAAGTGAGACAACCCCTTTACGAAGATCAGGCTTAAAACCCAACAGCCATCTACTCACATTAACAATAACTGCTACAGAAAAATAGTATGTATACAAAATTATTTATTTCAGTACTTACAAGTCGAAACTCCCAAATAATGTTTTGGGGGACAGGACTGCCATCTTTAGGGCAATGTCTCATCCCTATGTATGTCTGGTGTTCTGGGACTTCTGCACACAGTTCAGTGACTGAATTAAAACGAATCTCACGTTTTGTTGTGTATTCAAAAAACTGAAACAAACCATAAGTGTACAAATAGTTATGAAGACTTACTATATAAAAGAAAATGATATCTAATAGTAATTTAAATATTGAGCGGGTAATATTTTTGAGGCTGTGGAGTAGGACTATCCAACAAACATCCGCAAATTAGAAGCAACCCCTCTACAGTGTATTTATGTCAATCATTTACATATGAAATACATTCCTATGCATGTCGCCAAATAGCAGCCCCAAATAAAAAAATCTTATGCAACTTTAAAGCCTTTTTCTAACAAATGACATAATTTTATAGCCCTCCAAAAAAGTGTTGCCATTCTTTTCAATGCAATTACATTTGAAAACTGGTGCAATTGCTTTGATAAATATGGCCTATTATGTACAAGAGAAAATTGTGAAAGAAATCCAAGTACTTGAATTAGATGGGTAAACAAAGTTCTTTCATGTATAGCTGCATCATGCTTCATATTATGTGAGATAAACACACATACACACGTGAAAGGCACATACTCCTTCACATTACATTGCCAGAAGCGCAAAAACGACAATACACCAGTCTACAAATGTTTGCAAGTTAGCAAACAAACATTACAGTGCAATACCTAATGCATACCTGATTGCCACCTTGTCCATGACACCCAAATAGTGAGAGATGAGCTCCAGTAGGGTTATGATCTGGTGCATTATAATCTAAACACTCAGATGTTATGCCCAAGCTGCGGACCTGAAAAATATATTGAATATAATTCAATTTTATATTATATTATTACATTTTACAATTGCAAGTGAATGTGGGCAGCAGTGCTGGAATGGCATGGGACTGAACGATTTATCAACTTTCCTCAGCAGAAGTTTTTTTAATTTCAATAAAACCATTTACATAGCAAAACACTTCGTTTACAGTAAATTTAACTTTAGCAACCAGTGCCAGTAAGACATATAAAATCATAGGATGAATTAAAAAATGCATCAAGTGCACATGCGGAGTACAGAAATACAGTAGTTTTGCCTCTATTAAAATCACTGGCTATACTGGCATAAAATGTGGAAAAATTTGTGGAGAATTCAAAATCTTGTGATTGATATCCAACATAAAAATATAATTGTTAATAATATGAGATTACCCATATACAAATGGAAAAACAAGAAAAAGGTTAAAATACCCCATCTGTTATATCACCCCTATATACTGAGCAAGACTCGGGAAACAATGAAGAACCTACAAACAACAATGGAGTCCATATAGCTTGAAAAATATTGTCTTTATTGAGAATAGTTAATAACCATATATATATATATATATATATATATATATATATATATATATATATATATATTAAAAATGAGGCTAAATAGAGATGAAAAGCACAAAAAAGGGGAGCCGCACCTTTTTTGTGCTTTTCATCTCTATTTAGCCTCATTTTTAATATATATATATATATTTATATGGTTATTAACTATTCTCAATAAAGACAATATTTTTCGAGCTATATGGACTCCATTGTTCTTTGTAGGTTCTTCAATAAAAATATAATTGCAGACATAAATCCTATGAATGGCACATGTCAGAGCATCATAAATCAGTATACTTACTGCTCCATGCCAGCCAGGACGATCTTCTGGGACATGCAGATCTGGAAAAACATTTCTCAAGTACCAGTCAAAATTCTTGCACTGTAGTCGTTCTCTAAGTATTTTCCGATCAGAAATATCTCCATATTTTTCCTAGTATAAAATATTAAATGATAATTAAAAGATCCTGTAAATTCATTTAATACAGCGTGCCATTATATATATATATATATATATATATTTTTACTATTCATTAATACACTATGAATAGGAGTTTCTTTATTGTCAGGATCAGATACGTTTGCATGATAACAGAATAGTATGATGCGACTAAGCTTTTTGGCACCTACAGCATTTAAGAGGTTGTCCGAGTTACAGAAAAAAAATAAATCCCACACATACCTAGTACTGCTCTTGGCCCCTTTGTTTACATGCAGTTGCAGAGCTGTGGGGGCGTGTAACAACATTCGGTGATGTTTTTCTAACAAATATTTGTGGGTGTCATCTAAGATGGCCTTCCCCCTCCCCCTGCACTGTCTTGGTTCCCTTTGCTGACAGATCCATCTTCTCATGTTGCTAAGCCATTCTGTCTCCTGTAACGTGCAGGGGTGGGAGGGGGCGAGTGCACTTTTTAGACCTCAGTGCTGATGTTCTTATGACCCATATACAATGGCAACTGGCAAGCGAGTCTCTATGAGGATGCCTTCTGAATGGACTGGACATGCCTGACAGCTCTCAGCTAAGGATGGATCCAGAATGATGAGACAGCTAAGCCTGCAGACATCAGTAGTGATAACATGTGCGAAGGGGGCGTGGCTTGTTGCTCCAGCAAGCACAACCCACAGATCAGACTTCAGTGACGTTCCGTGTACATGACAGGACTGCTCCCTAATGCAGCCCTAGGCTGGTGCATGGAACGTCATCAGAGCAGGCAAAGAATCTGATGTCACAGGTCATGTGACACTCTGTAGAAGAAGTTAATCAATTGAAAAAACTTTGTTTAGGTAGAAACATACAAAGAATAAATTGGACAACCCATTTAAGAAATATTCCAAAATGTTTTAGAGGGCTTTTTTCTTATTTGTAAATAAAGATAACAGATTTTGAAATGACGTTCCAACAATCTTGCAGGGGATATCCCACAAAATGTATAACTATTCAAGGAATAGTAAGAAGTGCCTTAGTAAGGTGGCAGCCCACTACCAAAACTTTTTCATGGTAGCAGGGCTTTACAGTTCCCTTTTAGCATTCTTTTTTCATCCTATGCAATGAATAGGGCATTTAGATGAAGTATTATTGCAATGTACATCCAATAAAAATATTCTATGTTTTCTTATGTACATTTTCCATTTTGGCAACTGCCCCCTTCTGTTTGTTCTTCTCGTCAGAGGTGGACTAAAATTGAAAATGCTAATGACCGCTTTCATTATGGAAGTGGACATTAGCATGCGGGAGCCACAGGAAAATGAGAACAGCATTGCACTGCCTGTCCTCACCTTCCCTGGTTTTCTTCCGGGCCCACGCTGTGTCCTGACACGTACAGTGTCAGGATGTAGTGCAGGTCACAGTACAACACGGCAGGAAGAAGACCAGGGAGGCAGTGCTCCAGACGAAAAAAAAAAATACCTAGGAGCCATTGGCTCCTGAACTGAAAAATTTAGGAGCCAAATTAAATTTTTAGTCACCAAAGGAGGAGAAGATGGAAAGTCTGGCCCATAATAGAACAGTCCTATCTTATTTTTTGGGAGGACAAGGTGACTAAAAAAATGGCGAATTGTGCGGTTTTTATTTTTCTTTTCTGTTACGTGTTCAATGCATAGGAGATTTTTTTATATTTTAATAGTTTGGACTTTTCGGACATGGCGATATGTAAAATGTTTATTTATTGTTAATATATTTTATATGTAAAATTGGGAAAGGAGCTGATTTAAACTTAATATTTTGTTTTTTTTTTGTTTTTTTTTTACTTTTTACTTAATAACTATTAGCCGTCTCGGGGCTAGAACCTGGGATCTTTTCATCCCTTGTCCTATTCACCCTAATAGAGATCTAGAGATTAGAGGGTGAATAGGACTTCACACTGCAGCAGGGAGCTTACCATGGCAGCCAGGGCTTTAGTAGCGTCCTGGCTGCCCTGGTAACCGTTTGGAGCCCCGGGATTACACTGCTGGGTCTCTGATCGGAATCTACCACTGCCACCAATGAAGGGGGGGGGGGGGTCACCTGTGGCCACTGCACCACCAATGAGACTAATAATTGAGGGGGGGGGGGCTAGGGGAAAGGGCGCACTGCGCCACCAATGAATATAAAGCACATTAAATCAAGTATAGGAGGCAGAGGAGGCAGCGGGTGCCGGCAGGGTTATAACATACCCGGCCTCAATAGCAGGCATTGCGATCCGCGACAATTAACCACTCAGGTGCCGCACCTGAGGGGTTAATTGCAGCATTGCCCTGTTATTGAGGCCGGGTATGTCATAATGTCATACCGCTGTCTTCTATACTTGAACTAATGTGATTTACATCCATAGGTTTTTTTATTTAATAACTATTATCCCCCTAGGGGCTAGAATCTGGAATCTTTTAATCCCTTGTCCTATATACCCTAATAGAGATCTATTAGGGTGAATAGGACTTCACACTCTCCCTGCTGCCCTGTGCCTCCTATACTTGAACTAATGTGCTTTACATTCATTGGTGGCGCAGTGGCCACAGCCCCTCCCCTCCTCCGCCCTGCTAACTCCCCATGGTGGCAGCGGCACAGTGGAGAGAGAGAGGGAGGTAGGGACTTCTCCTCCTCCAATGTGCTGGTGAAAAGAACATGGCAGCGCTGAGCGCGGCTCCTGCCATGTTCTCTAACTGATACTAAGCTGCGCAGTAGCGCAGCCTAGTATTGGTAAATGCCTTGCAACCCTTGGCGGGTCTAGGCACAAATGGCGACAAGACTAAAAAGTCTCGTCGCCATTTGTAAATTCTAAGTCGCATTGGCGACCATTTTGGTCGCCATCTGGAGCCCTGGCAAGGGTAAGTGAATCTGCCCAGAGGCAGCACCGTCTGCCTGCTGGAGAGGTAAATTTATTTATTTTAAATGTCTGATCTGAGGTCTGATTGGGGCTTATCTGAGGCTAATGGAGGGTGGGGAGGGTCTGATGGGGGCTGACCTGAAGCCGGAGGGGTCTGATCTGAGGCTGGGGGATCTGATGGGGACTGATCTGAGGCTGGGGGGTCTGATTGGGGCTGATCTGTGGCTAATGGAGGGTGGGGAGGGTCTGATCTGAAGCGGGGGGAAATCTGATCTAAGGCTGGAGGGTCTGGGGAGGTGGGGGGCAGATCTGAGGCTAAGAAAGGGACAAAGGCAGGGACAGTTGTGAAGAGGCAGGGACAGTGGCAGGGAGATTGAAAGCTGGGTGAACCCCTCTCTGGACCCCTCTGGGTTTAGCTTGGCTGCCATTAATGCCAAATAAAGAACTTCATATACAACATCCTCAACCTAAAAATTAGACTGCTATATGTGGTCAAAATGGCGCCTGTACTATTTGTCATATATAGTGCAGGCGCAATTTTGTACTGCAAAAATACAGCGCTCTAGATTTTTTTTCATTGAAGCACAAGTTCTGTAACTTACCCACTTATATGTTTGACCAAATACAGCAGTCAAATTTTTAAGCTTAGAATTTTGTATGGCCCTGAAACGATGTTACAAATATCCAAATGTCTCTTGGCAGCAAAAAGGTTCCCCACCCCTGCTTTAATTGATTCTGTGTACTTCTGACTAAATATTTCCTGTATTATACGACAATCCCTATGACGTGCGTGTTAAATCCCTGTTTTTTTACATAAAGTGTATTAACATTCAATCAATCACTAGGGTATTTGACCACTGGGTCACCAGGGACAAGTTGCTACCCTATCATTACATGGCACATGTTTATAATACTTTCAAATGCTCACATTTTAACAAACGTAAATGTGTTATCCTCGATACCTTTCTAGCCGGTGGGTTTCTGTTGTAGAAATGTTCCTTATAATCATCCATCCACACTTCCGCAGCACGAGCAGTATTTTGCAGGAAATTTGGTCTAGCATAAGGGGCCTTCTTGGGAAAAACATGCCCAACATGAGAACAAGGGTGGATCTCAAGAGTCCCCCCACACTGCCAAACCTGTAAATGTTAAAGAATATGTGAAATAAATATGTGATCACATTGAATAGTCAAGGCTCAGTTCAAATTGTGTATAAGCCTTATATTTAGTAATCTCCTGGTGCATGCACCAAACAAAGCTCCGACATGTGGCAACTCTAGGCCATACAATGACATACTCAAACAGAATCCCTGGCATGCCCTGTCGTTGCTGTTAACCGTCTTTATTTCAGTTTACAGCATACATTAGGACATGATCTGGCCCATCCCAGCCTTCCTTAACAATATATATAGCAGCTAAGAAAGGCAGGGATGGACCCTCTTATGTAGCCTCTCTAGGACCGGAGTGCTGACCTCTTACCATTTCCTGTATACATTAGCATACATCATACATACACACCATTTAAAAATGTATATATTTGCTTTGTCAGTGGCCTCATAAAAAATGCACCATGCAACTCTTTTCTATCCATAGTAACATAGATTCAAAAAAATCCGTCTCCTTCAAATTCAACCCATAGGGTACGCTGTGAAGGGTATTACATTTTGGCCAAACATTTTGCCACGGTGTATCACAGATTGTGCAGCAATCAGCCCGTGCGGCTGTACCCTTCTAGTACACCTACCAAGGAAAGCTAAAATGCACACTCTCGTCATCCACTAGCTGTATAGGACTCTGTGGATCTGTATACATAAGGAGTGCCTTCCAATGGATATGCTGCATGTACACTCAACACAAAATGTGAACAAAATCTAATCTATAAAACAAAGTGTCCTGATATATGTATCAACTAATAAAAAAAAAATCAAATGAAAAGAACTGTACTCTTTCAATTAGGCTGGGTTCACATTACGTTTTTAGCCTTACATCAGAAGTGTACATCTGGAGGACTTAAAACGCATATGGCTCAAACGTATACCACTTTATAGGCATACTATGGGAAACGTCCCTCACACAGTCCCTCAATACTTTCTTTTCCCACTAAATTCTTTTGCAGAATTTAACCCATTCCGCCATAAGCAGCAGAGCCTCCAGCTGTACTGCTTATGGTACAATGGCTTAAACTGACACAGAAGCTCTTTGAGGCATCAGTTTATTGGAGGCTGGTGAAGGATGCCATGTGCGTCTGGAGGTTCCTGATGTACATGCTAAACATGAGAGGAAAAACATGATGTGAACCCAGCCTTAAACTGACTTGTGCTCGCAGTATAAAGCAGGATAAAAATGGCCCTCAAAGAGGTACCATTGAAGAAGATTCATCCCTAAAGAAGCATGGCTGAAGAATGAAAAATGGGTGGAGTGAGAGACAATAAAGGCAGTTACCACTGTCAGACAATAATGCTCATTGTTTGCATTCTCACATTTTGATGCAAACCACTTGGCATGAAATGCAGAAAACACCTGCCGTCTCCTGTTTTACTGGACCAACCTGTTTGAAACAAGCCTTTGCATCACATGTCATTTTATATATGCGGCTCTGTGACAGCAAATTTTAAATGACGTAAGTTCCAAAGTATTCCACTTATCTGCTAGATATTCAGTGTGTTTGCACAGCCCAACAGATGAGAAGAATATGGTAGGACTACACCCTATAAAATAGTTTCTAAAACCTAATAGGGTAGGCAAATTACGCACTGATACATACTACCTGAATGAAACAGCTCCAAATTTTCGCCACCCCAGACTTCCATGCCCATTGTGCCGTGTAATTGTTTCCAAGGTGGCGAAATTCAATAGTATTTCTTGCTTTACAGCAAACAGTCCTACCGGGCCATACCAGTTGGGAGACCTGAAAACATAAAAGTAAATTAACATGCAGAGAAGGAATAAAAAATAACATACTCCAATCATAAATGTAAAACTATACTGTCAGTCCTCAAACATTCCTACTAAAAGCAGAACAATGTTATACTGTACAGTAATGCTAAACCCATTTTCTCTGCAGTCAGCGTCTGCTGCCTATGCCACATTCAAAGTTTAGGTTTAGTTACCGTTTAACTAAAACAGCCAGAGCTTCTCATAACTGAACCTCTTAACCAGTACAATGGCATCCTGTGGTCTTGAAATCTGAATTTTATATGGCTTTGTCATCAATCCTGCATAGGTTTATAATCCATGTTATTTGAGCACCTTGTTGTATTTCTTCAGGTTTAATTAAAAAAAAAAAAAAAAGATTAAAAAAAGTGGAGGTTGCGAAATTTATTTTCAGATGATAGCACACATACACATCTTCTGGGTGACATGCTAGAAAATGCCATAAGTAGATCTAAACCCTATGAGCTCCACTAATTGCTAAAGCGAATGAGCAACAGCTTTCTTCCAATTCCAGATTGCTGAGTCTCATTGAAACTTACCATTCTGTTCAATGAACCTACACAAATTTACAAATGGCTGTAAAAAAAATGTAATCTGTGGCCAAAGAGAAAAAAAAGCCCAAAGCATCTTTAACTACTATACCGTATATAAATGCTAAAAACCAAGATAAGAGCAGGTACAGTAGGTCCCCTTAACAATGCTAAAGGGGAGGTGATCACCAAATTGGTTTTTAGCTCTGTATACACAAAAGAAAAGAGCTGATGTAGATGTGCCAAGTCTGTTAATACATCATGTAATATACAAAATTGGCTGGATGTATCTGCAGACAGGGTGCCATAGGTACGTATTGCTGTGGTAGCCATGAGCCTAAGAATCGAGGCTTCCACATTGAATGAACAGCTCCCTTGATCTTGCCATGGGAGAGTCATTCAGGCCTTGGGAACGCTGCAATCCTGGGATTTCACTGCTCAGATATCATAACCAAAATGACCATGGCATCTGAGGGGTTAGATGTCAACGATCTGCGTTATCGCCAATTAGAGATTGCCTCCAGGTGTCTGCAATGTAAAACAGCAGGCACCCAGCAGCAATGGCGTCTGCTCATCTTATGGAAGTGCAGTTATGAACTTTTTCAGGACAGGGTTTAAAGAACTCACTTCAGTTACTGATGTGTCCTGTTCATGATTTTTAGAGGTTCTCTAGTGAATGGTACAGTGCCATGCAACTGGCGCAAGGTAGACGTAGTGCCCATTTTCAGAAACGGTTTCAGGTTTTTCCAAGGAAACTGTAAACCAACAATCTTAACTTCTATTGTGAGCAAAATGTGTGAAGTGCTCTTATGACATTATATACAGAAGTACATGACCATAAATAATATCATAAGTGACAACCAGCATAGGTCTACCAAAGATCGAAGTTGCCACACTAACCAGACTTGTTTTTATGAAAAGGGGAGTAGAAGCCTGGACAGAGTGGCAGCTGTGTATATAGAGGGGAATTTAGCAAACTGATATACTGTAGAAATGGCTTTGTAAACCAATCAGATTCCACCTTTCATTTTTCACAGCTCCTTCAGAAACTGAAAGGTGGAATCTGATTGTTTGCTATGGGCCAGTTCTGCATTAGACCAGTTTGATAAGTCTCCCCCACAGTGTTCTTGGACTTTGGTATTAGGCACTGTCCCTCATAGATGTTTATTGGTTAAATAAGGTCTATAGACCTAGAATGTATAGGTTTTAATTGGATTGAAAACTGCCTGATCCGTCCTTTTCCAGAGAGTTGTTATTTCTATTCTGAATGGTCCCTGGTTACGAGTGGTGTACCCCAAGGTTCAGTTCTGGGTCCATTATTATATAACTTATTTATATAAAAGTTGATGTAGTTGGTGTTGCTGAGACATGGCTGGACTCTTCTCATGATTGGGCTGTAAATTTTCAAGGGTTTACACACTGAAATGATAGGGATAAACACAAAGGTGGTGGTGTATGTCTGTATGCCAGGGGCGATATGAAAGTAAGTGTGAAAGAAACAACTGTGGATGAAGGTTGTGAGGATATTGAAACCTTGTGGGTAGAAATTCAGAGGAAAAAAAATAATGAAAAAATAATTATTTCTGTTATCTATAGACCCCCCAATATCACTGAGGAGACAGAAGATCAACTGTATGTGCAAATGGAATGGGCGGTGCAGGCCAGCACAGTAGTGATAATGGGAGATTTTAACTATCCAAACATAGATTGGGAACATGGTTCTGCCTCTGATGCAAAACCAAGAAAATTCCTCAGCTTTTTTTTCAGTATAATTTTATGGGCCTGTTTGTAGAAGATCCTACTAGAGGCGATGTTCTTCTGGATCTAGTAATTTCTAACAATGCAGAGCTTGTCACTGTCCACGAGAACCTTGGTAACAGTGACCACAATATAATTATATTCCAACTAAACTGTAAAAAACAAACTCAGGTTGGTAGGGCAAAAACACTTAATTTCAAAAAGGCAAATGACACTAATGCTAAATGGGAGTGCTTTAAATCTACTTTGGATAAGTATATTACTAAATACGTTCCTAGAGGTACAGTAACAAGTACAAGCGAATAAAATTAAACCCAACATGGCTTACAAAGAGTGTAAAAAGTGCAATAAATGACAAGCCTTTAAGAAATACAAATCGAAGGGGACAGCTGTAGCCTTCAAAAAGTATAAAGAACTAAATAAATGATGTAAGGGGGTAATAAAATCAGCGAAAATACACAATGAAATACAGGTGGCCAAATAAAGTAAGAACAACCCCAAAACATTCTTCAAATACATAAATGCAAAAAAAACCAAGGTCAGAACATGTAGGACTCCTAAATGATGGTAACGGGTGTTGGTCACTGGGGATTGAGAGAAGGCAGAGCTCCTAAATGGGTTTTTTTGCTCTGTATATACAGAAAAAGAGAGAGCATCTCATGAGGGTGGTGCCACTAGTGGAAATACCTCAAATAACATACTTACCAGGCTGACTGTAGATATGGTCCTTAATATGCTAAAAAAAAAAAATTAAAAGGTGAACGCCCCAAGTCCAGATGGATTACACCCTAGAGTTCTAAAGGAGCTCAGTTCAGTTATTGCTTTGCCTCTGTTCATAATATTTACAGATTCTTTAATGACAGGCATTGTACCAAGAGACTGACACAAGGCGAATGTGGTTCCCATTTTCAAAAAGGGTGCTAGGTCTTCACCAGGAAATTATAGACCAGTAAGCTTAACATCCATAGTGGGAAAATGTTTGAGGGCCTTCTAAGGGACTACAAACAGGATTATGTAACTGTCAATAATATAATAAGTGATAGCCAACATGGTTTGACTAAGAATAGAAGCTGTCAAACTAACCTGATTGGTTTTTATGAGGAGGTGAGTAGAAGCCTGGACAGAGGAAAGGCGTTTGATACTGTCCCTCACAGACAACTAATGGGTAAATTAAGGTCTATTGGTTTAGAAAATATAATTTATAATTGGATTGAAAATTGGCTTCATGACTGTATCCAAAAAGTTGTGCTCAATGATTTCTACTCTGAATGGTCCCCGGTTATAAGTGGTGTTCCCCAAGGTTCTGTGCTGGGTTTGCTATTATTTAACTCATTCATTAATGACATTCCTTAATGAGGATGGTATTAATAGTGCTGTTTCTATTTTTGCAGATGATACTAAACTTTGTAATACAGTCCAGTCTATGAAAGATGTTAATAAGTTACAAGCTGACTTGGACAAACTTACTGTTTGGGCCTCCACTTGGCAAATGAAGTTCAATATAGATAAATGTAAAGTTATGCACTTGGAGGCTAATAATCTGCATGCAGCATATGTCCTAGGGGGAGTAAAACTGGAAGAGTCACTTCTTGAGAAGGATTTGGGTGTATTAGTAGATCATAGACTAAATAACAGCATGCATTGCCAGTCAGCTGCCTGTAAGGCCAAAAGAATTTTGTCTTCTATTAAAAGAGTTATGGACACGTGAGACAGGGATATAATATTGCCACTATACAAAGCGTTGGTGCGGCCTCAACTGGAATATGCAGTTCAGTTCTGGGCACCAGTCCATAAAAAGGATGCCCTGGAGTTAGAAAAAGTACAGAGGAGAGCAACTAAACCCATAAAGGGCCTGGAAGATCTTAGTTATGAGCAAAGATTAAATCAACTGAATTTGTTTAGCCTTGAAAAAAGACGTCTAAGGGGGGACATGATTAATCTATACAAATATATAAACGGACCATAGAAAAAATATCAAGAGAAGCTATTCTGTGTTGAACGCCCTCAAAAAAACAAGAGGCCACTCCCTACGACTGGAGACAAAAAAAAAATACGGAGATAAGAGGCAACAAGCATTCTATACAGTAAGGTCTGGGAATCTCTGGAATAGCCTGCTACAGGAGCTGGTCACACCAAATACAGCAAATGGCTTCCAAAAAGGTTTAGATGGATTTTTAATTCAAAATAAAATTGAGGCTTATGACAATGTATAGAAACCTTGTTCTACACACCCTTTCCCTTTGGCCCAACCACTTTTTAAAAGAAGATGGACATTGATCCAGGAATAGCAGGATTACAGGTTGGACTTGATGGACTTTTGTCTTTTTCAGACTGAAGGCGAGGGGGGACGGTTGCTTTAGCTCCTCATATCTTTGTTTGGTAGCTTTGTATTGTTTGAAAGCTGGCATTCGAAGTTTTCAAACAATACCAGAATGACAGCATTATCTTCAGTACATCGGAAGCTATCACTGTTATAAATCGGGATGCAATGAATACAGCTGAAAGTGAAAGTAAAATTTACCCCCAATTATTCCTGATTCGATTTCTCCTACTGAGCATTTTGGAATGCCAGCTTTCAAACAAGACCAGTTGCATGCTTCTAGCTGCTAACATTCAGGAGATATCAGCATAACACCCCTCTGTACCTTTACTGAAGGCTAATAGCAATCCATTCATAACTTCTAACTGAAATAATAAAGGAACAGCACAACATAGAGTCATAAGAATAGATGCTCCAGAATTGTTATTACATGGGGAATGCATGAAGCTACTAAAACAGGCATGTTAGGAGTGGTGAAATGTCCTCTTTAATACACACAGTCATATCTGTGCACTTTTGGAAAGCGTCGCCTGTATATCCAAGTACTCTGTATATATTTGTATATTATATATACCTGCTAAATTGTAGTAGCAAGTGAATCTTCAGCCAGATTCAGAAGCTGCTTGCAGAAGCTGCCATTCCAGTTTTACACCTTAAGATGCCAATCTAACACTAGCACTAACCAAAGATATCTGAGCTGCTCATTGATAGATTTGCTGCTTGCTGGTATCTAAGCACTTCAGAGCTCTCCATTGCCTGGTTGTATTCATTTGATGAGTGATAGATGTGGTATTCGCCTAATTATATTGTGAGTGCAGAATATTTATGTCACTGTTTTTTTCTAATTTATATTTGCCTCCAGAAATAGCCTGGCCTGAATTTGTCACTGGCATCATACCTGTAGTTGTGCAACAGTTTTAAAGAGGACCTTTCACTGTTCCTGACATTACTGTTTTAATAGCTTCATGCATTCCCCATCTAACAATAATTCTGGAGCATCTATTCTTATGGCTCTATGATGTGCCATTCCTTTATTATTTCTACTAGAAGTTATATGTGAATTGCTATTTGCCTTCAGTAAAGGAACAGAGGGGAGGTAACAAGTTGGGGGGGGGTGTACCTGCACAGTCTGAACATGGCAGCACTGATTGGATAGAGTCAGTCTGTGCAGGGACACACCCCCAACTGGTCACCTCCCCTCTGTCCTTTTACTGAAGGCAAATAGCAATTCATTCACAACTTCTAGTGCAAATAATAAAGGAATGGCACAACACAGAGACATAAGAATAGATGTTCCAGAATTGTTAGTACGTGGGGAATGCATGAAGCTATTAAAATAGGCATGTCAGAAGTGGTGAAAGGTCCTCTTTAATGTTACCTGTTGGTAGTGTTATTCTATGGTGCCCAGCATTTGTTATCTGTAGAACAGCTAGTCTTGTCTAATAAACTTTAACTTACAGTATCCATTTCTGAAACCATTAAGTTAAAGAGGAACTGTCACCGTTTCATGTCTGTTTTAGTAAATAACTCATCCCCCCCCCCAATAATACTGTTTGAATAGTATCAGTCAGTACAGGGACACACCCTCAATTAGTAACACCCAGTTGGACCTTTATTGCAGACTGCTGGCAATACATAGCAATAATAGGAATAATAGTGGAACGGCACAACATTGAGTCATAAGAAAGATGCTCTAGCTTTATTACTACACGGGGAATGCAAGTACTTACTAACACAGACATGTCAGAGCGTTTTACTCCACTATAAGCATTTAGGTTTTATCCACTGGTTATTCCTTAAAAGTCAGATAAGTGCCAGAACCCCAATCTAGAGGGCACACATGCACAATCACTCTCCTTTAAAGGGAACCTGTCACCATGAAAATGTAAAGTAATCAGCAGACATCAGGTAAAGGGAATGCATCACCATGCATGCACCGTTGGTTTGGGCATTAGTGCGATGGCACAAGCAGCTGTACTGATGGCTGTACTGCCCATGCGCAGAACACCAAAGCGATGGCACATGTGCAGTAACATGGGTCCGGACAAGACTACATCACTGCCTGGCCCTGTCATTTATAGCTGGGGCAGCCAAGAGTAAGCAGTGTGGACAGTGCAATGGTGAAACCGTTGTTGCGCCAAACTGAAAATTCCAAATGAAAAAAAGATTAATTTCTACAAAAATGTAGGCAACAATCTGGATGGGAAAAAGAACATTTTATTCAGGGGACCTGCGCACACCTGGCAATTTATTTGGTTGGATATTAAGGTATGTGGTAATACACTGCCTTTAAAAAGGATTAATATCTAGTCAATGACAGGTTTGCATTCTTTTACCATTCACCCCCTGTATATTTGACAAAATGAGAGAATTATTAGAGGGCCTGTCACTGCTCGTGACATGTCTACTTTAGTAATTAATTGTATTCCCTGTCCTATAACAATCCAGGAACATCTGCCATGATAGCTCTGAAATGTGCCGCTATGTCAAATTACAGCCAATTGTGTAAGGAAGGGGAATGGTAACACCCAGTTCCTAGTAATATATTTATAAATGTCTGGAATGATTAATAAAGGAATAGCACAACCCAGAGTTCCAAGAAAAGAAACTCCACCATTGCCTTTTATATATTTACTGTCTCAGAGGCGACAGGTCCTCTTTAATGGTGGATTTACATGTGCCGAGGAGCAACCAGTTATTGTGAAGGAAGCGTTCCTTCCCGACAAGGGGCTGCTCGTTCAGTAGGAATACGAGCAATCACTATTGCGATTGCTGGTCTTCATACAGCTGGGTTGTTTCTGGGCAGCAGAGCCAGAAGCCCAGAAATGATCATTTCCTGCACAAACAACAGCTTCACCCAATGAATGAGCGTCTGTGTTACATCATACGTTTTTTTTCCGACCTATTAACCTCAATGAGTCTGTGGTCTGAGAATAGGACAAGTTCTATTTTTTGCGGAATGGAAATATAGTTACAAGTCAGCCCCAGCCCCATTCACTTCAATGGAACTGAGCAGGATAACAAGCACAATGAGCAGGATAACAAGCACAATGAGCAGGATAACAAGCACAGTCACTATACAATGTACGGCGCTGTGCTTGGTAAGCATGGAGAAGGCCGCAGCGCTCACAGGAGCACCGCTGCCTTCTCAAACAGCTGATCGGCGGGGGTCTTGGGTGTCTGACCCCCACTGATCAGATACTGATGACCTATCCTGAGGATAGGTCGTCAGTATCAAAATCCCAGAAAACCCCTTCAATACCTGGTGGTCAGTCTTTATACTTCACAGGAACAAGCAGGGTTCCAACTATTGGCAATCAGTCCCATTTACTTCTATAGGATACACTACTTCTATTACTGAATAACTAACACCATATCACAGTTCAAACTAGTTGTCATTGGAAACTGTTAACAACTTGTTATTTGACTGATCCATAACAGCTTTACTGTGTCTGTTGATATGTGAATCCAGGATGTATTTTATAGGATTTTTTGCAAAGCAGTTAAACCTTATATTAAACGTGGTTTCCCACCTTCAAATACCATTATATGTAGTTCCTAAAAAGTTATCAATGTTTGCAATTTAGAAAATTAAAGAAACATACAGTTAAGAGGAATGTGCTAGCAGAAATAATAAAGCAATGGCACAACATAATAGATGCTCCAGAATTGTTATTACATGGGGAAGGCATAAAGCTATTAAAACAGGCATGTCCAAAGAGGCGACAGGTCCTCTTTAAATCTCTTTGGGATCCAGCTATGGCTATAATGTTTATTCTTTATTGTTTATTTTAACTTGATGGGAAAGGGGTACGATTTAAATTTTTATATTTTTTTATACTTTTAAAACTTTTTTTTTTTTTTTTTTTTTTTTTTACACACTTTAAACGTTCCCCTAGGGAATTTGAACATGTGATCATTAGATTGGTTCTGTCGTAGACTCCAATGCATTAGCATTGAAGTCTATGGGAAATTTACGATGTTCCTATGGAGCCCTGGCACGGGAAGGGGTCTCCATAGGAACGTAGCTGTCGCAGCCTTGGATCCTTCCGAGGGACTGAGCCGGCAACAAGGAATGAACAGCTTCCCAATCACCACTAGGGGGAGCCGTCCCAGCCCTGGGAGCGAAGTGCTCCTGCGGTTTCAGCACTCAGATGTCATGGCCTCATTTCACAATGGCATCTGATATTTTAAACATCTGCAATCAACATTATCTCCACGGGTGTCTGCTGTATTACACAGCAGGCACCTGCTGGCTATGACACTTGCTCTGCTCTGGAGTGGGTGCCATATCAAAAGGAAAACATTCACCATATGGCCATTCATATGTCATCAAGGGGTTAAAACCATATCTAAAAACCTGATCAAAAGCTGTGTACTGGCAGCCTAGTAGCACCCTTACACTGGATTCAGAGGTAACTGATTAGCCGTGTAGGGTACCAGCAAAGTGAATGAGAATTTCTCAATTTCTATGCACATGCTGCGTAAAAAAAATAAAAAACAAAACCACACAACGCAAACTAACCTGTGATGTGGATCTGAAACCTAAAGTAGCTTATGTCAATTTATCCTGCTGTTCTAACCTTTCGCAATGAAGAGGGTGAAATCTGCTGGCTTTTTCGCAGGACAAACCACATGTAATGCATGTGGTTTTTGCTGTAGAAACACAGCCAAAAATAAATAAAAAAATGTGGCCGATTTTTCCGCTGTATTTTCATTCACAGGTGAACCCAGCCTTAGGGTATGTTGATACGGCTAAAATCTATGGCAGAAATTTCAGTAGCAGACCTGTAGCAGAATCAGAAGCTGAAAACAAGTACATTTGGTGGCAGATTTGTAATTTTGTAAAGAGGTTGTAAAGAGTTTTTAGAATTTTTTTTCTAAGTGTTGAGGGTATTTTCACACTGCAAAATCCACAGTAGAAAAATCAATAGGAGAATCAGTAACCAGGTTGTTTTGATGGCAGATGAGTTTTTACAAGACTTTTTGGTTGAAGTTTCTCTGCTGCCCCATTGACTTCTATGGAATCCACAATCAAATCTTCTTCTTAAAGGGAGTCTGTCACCTCATTTTCACCTATATAACTAAGAGCACTGCCCCACTGAAGATTGTATACACATCCCAGACATACCTGTGTGTACTGTGTGTCTGTATTCCATGTCCAGGAAAAGCACTTTTATTCTGCAGGAAAACAGCTCCCAAGTGCCCGGCTGAAAGTGAAACTAAAAACAGCTTTCTCTCCCGATTCAATTTCTAACAGCTACATCTTCTGATATACTGGATATAATGCTGTGATTGTGGTATCATTTTAAAGCTTGGAATGTCAGCTTTCAAAAAAGGTCAGAACCATTTTTCTATCTGCTATCAATCCCAAGATATGAGCAGCTGAAGCAGCCCTCCTCTCTTCAGTCTGGTTTGCAGCAGCAGCAGAGCCGGGCACTTGGGAGCTGTTTTCCTGCAGAATAAAAGTGCTTTTTCTGAACAAGGAATACAGACACAAAGTGCACACAGGTATGTCTGGGATGTGTGTGCAATCGTCTGTGGAGCACTGCTGTTAGCTATGTTGGTGAAAATGAGGTGACATACTCCCTTTAAACAGTAACATGTCACTTGTCAAGCGCTTTTCTAATCATGTACTGAAAAAGTACCATTTTTACACTGCTCAAAAAAGTTAGAGATATTTGGCTTTTGGATAAAATGTATGGAAAATGCAAAAAGTTCACACTACTATATTATATCATGAAAGTAGGTCATTTAGATAGAAGGTGATTTCCTCATCTCAAACAATTTATTGAAACAAAAGCCAACAACAGAGGTGGGTATACCTCCACAAAAAATGTTAGTGTCTCATGCAGTTCACAAGTCGACTTATTGTCTGCTGAAGCATGGCATCCCACTCTTCTTGAAGGGTGGCCCTCAGGTCATTGAGGTCTGGGTTACAGAGTTACGAACCTCTACATGGCGAGTCAGCTGATAGTTTTTCAGCGGGATTCAGGTCTGGAGAAAGTGCAGGCCACTCCATTTGAGGCAAGTCAGGTGGGAGAATCTGTCCACAGGACAACAATTAGTCTTGTGCTCCACAAATCAAGCATTTATGGAAGACTGGCAAAAAGAAAGCCATTTTTGAAAGCACGTTATAAGGCTATTTTCACACACCTGTGTGAAGCTCTGGCATGGCAGTGGATCGGCTGCGGTTTGTGTCTGGCCAGTTCTCCACTTGTCTGCCAGAATGAATACGGATTCAGAGAATTCCGGCAGGCTGTTCTCTGCCGGAACAGCCTGTCAGAATATGTGCCAGAGATGTGAAAGTAGACTAAGAAGGCCCATTTGCAGTTTGTCACAAGCCATGTACAGGACACAGCAGGTTCTCTGGTCAGAAGAGACCAAAAAACTTTTTGGCATAAATGCAAATCGCTATGTGGGGATGAAAACTAACACTGCACATCACCCTGAACACACCACCCCTACCAACAAACATGGTGGTGGCTGCATCATACCATGGGGATGCTTTTCTTCAGCAGGGACAGGGTAGCTGGTCAGAGTTGATGGGAAGATGATGGAGCTAAATACAAGGCAATCCTGGTAGAGACTGCAAAAATACTTGCAACTAGGGCGGAAGTTCACCTTCCTAAACATACAGCCAGAGCTACAATAGAATGGTTAAAGCATATTTATGTTTTAGAACGGCCCAGTCAAAGTCCAGACCTAAATCCCACTGAGAATATCTGACTGAGCTTGAGCTATGTTGCAAAGAAGATTGGGCACAAATTTCAGCCTCTAGATAGGTAAAGCTGGTAGAGACATACCCCAAAAGACTTGCAGCTGTAATTGCAGCAAAGGTGGTCCTACAAAGTATTGACTCAGGGGTTGCTGAACACAAATGCATGCCACACTTTCCAGATTTTTATTGATTAAAAATTTTAAAAACCATGTGTCATTTTTTTTAACTTCACACATACTTGCTACTTTGTCTATCACATAAAAGCCCAATAAAATAAAAAAAGTTTGTGACTGTAACATAAAAAAAAAAATTTGGAAAATTTCAAGGGGTAGGAATACTTATTCAAGGCACTGTATTCCAATATATATAGCTATCAATTGTATGGACATGTCATATCCTTTGTGAACTAGATTAGACGTTAATCCCATGACTGCACTAGACAAGGCTAGGTGGGTCACTAGGACTTCTTTACAGGAGAGTTCACACTCACAGATGCACCTGTCGTGTGCTTTTTATTTGACTTAAACACAGACATGCCAAAGCTAGTTACCAGATTTGCATAAAATGTGAACCAACATGTCTAACTGAACATGACAGCCTTGATCTACAGCTATTTTCCACTCTCCTACAAAGAGAATTCAATTTGGGTGGAGTGACGATTTCATGACTGCTAGAGTATGACGACATTGACCATGGTGCATGGTGACAAACTGTCTAGACAAAAAAACGAAAAGTTTTAAGTATTCCCTTAAAATGAGCCATGGAAAAATGCAATATGTGAGGTTGACAAAAATGACTGACTGATATATATATATATATATATATATATATATACCCCAACAACTGAAAGCTATATCTTCCTTTGCAACTATTTTCCTTTTTATCTTCCCGGTGCTTCTAAAATGAAAAAATGAAGCAATTTTGCAAACAGGAGTGATGAAAAAAGTTCCTATGGTTTTCTTTCTGCAGCTTCTGTTCAGGCCTATGAATCTCAAAGATAACAAACAAATAAACTATGTATGGTCATATCCAGCAAACCATGTGCTCTTCCATCAGTCTACTGTCTTTCTGTAACTTACATTTGGTAGCAGCTTAGGAAAAGTACTGTCTCTCCTTGTGGAGACCAGCTATATGTGAAGATTTTGTGGCAATGCTCCATTGGAAAAGGACGGCTCTCTCCCAGAGAAAGAGAACACAGTCTCACTATTGCCACCTTCTGACGAGGCTCTGTATAAAGCTACTTTCACATCAGCGTTTTTAATTCAGGTTTTGAGATCCAGCAGAGGAACTCAAAACCTGAATTAAAAGGATCCGTTCAATTTAATACATCCTGATGGCTCCATTTCAGCTGGATCCAGTTGTATTAAATCAAAACCGAATAAACCTGATCAAGCATGAAAAGCATTGTATGTTAATGGACGCCTGTACAGCTGCACTGTTTCTGGGCAGCAGATAGCTGTTTAGGCAGCATGATCTGCTGCCCAGAAAAAATAATTTAGGTGTCGGTAAAAACATCACTTCCAGATGTTGCTGAATATCTATGTTTGTTACTTAGGTGGTGTTTTTTGGGTCTCTGGAATTTGTTTAAAGAGGTTACCCACATCCTGGCAGCTTTCCAAGCACAGCGCCGTACATTGTATAGTGGCAGTGCTTGGTATTGCGGCTCAGCTCCATTGACTTGAATGGGGCTGAGCTGCAACTAGGCCATGTGACCGACGTACTGTGATGTCACATGGCCTAGGAAGTGGTGCTCATGGAGCGTTGGCCTCTTCTAACGTTTGATCGGCAGGGTTCCCGGGTGTCAGACTCCCATTGATCTGATATTGATGACCTATCCAGACGATAGGTACATTAAAGACCGGCACTCGCTGAATATGAAGTTTAGATATTTATTGTCACCTATTATTCGTGTGACGCATTTCGGCTAGTTTATAGCCTTCCCCAGTCTGAGGAAGGCTATAAACTAGCAGAAACGCGTCACACAAATAATATGTGACAATAAATATCTAAAGTTCATATTCAGCGAGTGCAGGTCTTTAATGTACCTGATTACTGGAGCGTCTCTCCTGACACGTGCACCGCGACAAGAAACCGATGTGCCAACTCACTATTTCACAACTATCCAGACGATAGGTCATCATTATAAATTCCCAGATAACCCCTTTAAAAAAAAAGAAAAAAAAAAAAAGTCAACAAAGTTGCTTAGAAAAACGGCACTAAAATGGTTTCAATGTCAGTCTTAAAAGTTCACTTTAAAAGAAGTGTAGTTCTGACAATGCCTTTGTTTTCTAATAGGGACTACTGATGTAATAGAAGAGCAAGCACAAGACAATACGAATATTCAAATAAGTTTGAATATTTTGGCCAAAATATCAAATAGTACCTCACATATCAGTTTTGTGTAGTGTCCTTAAGAGTGCAGACCAGCCCACCTGGTCATACAGGATGTGACCAGACATCTAGAGACTGCTAGCCAGTATCCTCACAACACATGAAGGTACCCTAAAGGTCACGCAAACAAAATGCTCATTTGACCAACAGCTATTCCTGCCGACCATACACATGCCTGCTTGGCTCGACTGAGAGGGGAGGCGTTGAGAGAGAACAAAGGAGCAAGCACTCCGAAATCCCATATGCCCGATCACTCTTTCTCCTGAAACCTGCTGTTGGGTAAAAAGTTTGGATCCTCCCATATTCATTACCCAGGACTACTGAAATCAGCATATTGGGCTGATGATCATCTAATGTGTCATCAGGATACTATTTGCAGAAATACATGAGTAGTACTGCACATGGAGGAGTCCACATTACCATTTTTTATTTCCCTACTGCCTCCTGTTCCCCTGTTATCAGCACTCAAGGCTGCGCTGAAATACACTGCTGGGACTGCCGTGTGTCCTCTCCATTATGTTAACACAGCAGAACTACTCATGCAATAGTACAAACAATAGTCCAAGATCATAGTGAAAGATTCCCTTTAAGAAGTTACTTGTATGGCCTGCCACATCAACACACGGTAGCGATGTGTGTTAGTATAGAGCGTTCAGGATTCGTTGTGGAACAATTTGTTATAAACCCACAATATTCTTGGAGATGGCTAAATACTCCAAAAGGCATAAAATTAGACTAGCTACAAAAGACCGCAGCGTTATAGTTACCTTATAGGATCTATCCGAGACCTCCTTCTTTGACGCTCCTCTTCTGGTACCGCATGCCACTGAAAAGTCAAGCGCCAGTCAAATCCACCGATCATAGGTTCACCAGTCTGCATGTAAAATTCAAAGGTGTTCCAGTCAATGGTGTCAATTACAGGACAAACCACTGCAGTTTCATTTTCTCCGATCCTGCAAGATAATATCAGAACTAGCAGTTAGCAATCATCCACTGATGGATTGTGGGTTTCGGGATTTTATAACCATAACAGTAATCACAGCTTTTATCATCACATAAGTAAACGGAACGACTGATGCCAGAGGTAAAACACTTTCTTCTCTACGCAGAATGCATAGTGAACCCAAGTGAAAAATCAGGTTATCCTGCATAGAACCCTAACTGGGAAAGTCCAGAATATGGTACAATATGCTTGTCTGAAGGAAGTCTTTTGTCTCACATACCTCTCAAGCAGTGGTTCCAGCCAGCCGTTGATGCATTCACAATGGCAGTCAAGGAATGTCAGCACATCACCAATTGCATAGGTTGCACCAATTAACCTTGCTCGTACAAGTCCTTCACGTTTGGTTGTCCGGACTAAACGCACTCTCTCCAGTGAGCTAATGTAATTTGCAAGCTGGGACTTTAGAAAAACTATGAAAAAAAATGGCTACAGTGAGATTCATACTTTATAATACATCTCAATAAACATTTCTATAGATCATTTTTTCAAACAAGTTCTCATAATTTCCAAAATTCTAATGTCTACAAAAGGACACCTTAAAGTGGGTTTTCCGAGATTTTTATACTGATGACCGATCCTCTGGATAGGTCCGACACCCCCGCCGATCAGCAGTTTGCAAAGGCACCAGTGATTGCAGTAGCCTCGTGGCCTTCTCGCAGCTTACCAAGCACAGCACCATACATTGTATAGCAGCTGTGCATGGCATTGCACTCAGCCCCATTCACTTCAATGGGGACATGTGATAGATGAACGTTTCGTCACTAGGTCTAGGGAAAGCAGCGAGAAGGGTTGCGGTGCTACTGCAAGTGCCCCTGCCTTCTCAAACAGCTGATCGGCAGGTGTTCTGTGTTCTTAGCACCCAATGATAAGACGCACCCCAGATTTTAGAGTAGGAAAATAAGAAAAAAATATTTTTCATCACACTTCATATCAGACCCCCCCCCCCCCGAAATTTCAGGACATCACATCAGACCCCCATATCAGTCCTCCATGTCAGAACCCCATCAGCCCTCCATGTCAGACCCCAGATCAGCCCACTGTGCCCCCATCAGACCTCAGATCAGCCCACCAGCCCCATAAGGATAAAATAAAAAAACTCTCTCACTTCTCCTGCGCCGTGGCTCCGCTCCTGCGTTCCTCTGTCTTCTCTTGCCGGTGCGGCACTGTCACCTGACTGCGTGCAGCGTCAGGTCATAGTGCGAAAAGTGCAGTGCCGGCAAGAGAAGACAGAGGAGCGCTGGACCCGGAGCGGAGGGCGAGTATGTTACCCCGCTCCCGGCATACTATTACATAATTGGAAGCACTCACTAGTATTCACTTTATAAGACGCACAGCAATTTTCCCCCCTACTTTCGGGGGAAAAAAAGTGCGTCTTATAAAGCGAAAAATACGGTATATACTTTGTTCTGTATGAAATCATTTCAGTATAATCATTAACTTAAATAGGCACAGACAGCCCTCTTAAATATGCTGGACTGTTCCACTTGCAGTTTTTTTTTTTTTACTGATTACAGCGTAATAAAAACTAATTTATGACTTGGCTTGCAGAGTCTTCATCCTTTATTATCCACATGACTAATTTGTGTGTAGAACATGGTAATTACATTATTTACAAGGATGATAAAATGGTAATTTTTACACATTAAACACCGTGAACCACGCTTAACAATCTCTAAGTACCTTTATCGCTGAAGTCATCGACTAATATGATTTCTCTTAAAAGTACTGCTGGAGACGTTTCCAAGACGCTGTGTATTGTGCGGAGTAAAGTTGACATTGCCTCATTGTAAAATGCAATTATAACAGACGTGGTCGGAAGTTTCCTGTGATTGAAAGTTTTGGACTTACACCTGAAACATATGATAAAAGCGTTAATTGTTATGGAGATTTTGTAGAAAATATGGGAAGTCAATGCTGAATCTTTGGATTTCACACAGGCAGATTAAATGTATGCTCGATACATTTATGGCTTCCATACATAGTAGATGAAATCAGAAATACTTAAAGGGGTTGTCCGGGTTCAGAGATGAACCCGGACATACCTTTAAATTCACCCAGGCAGCCCGCCTGAACAGGGCATCGGAGCATCCTATGCTCCGATGCCCTCCTTTGCCCTGCGCTAATTAGCGCAGGGCAAAGGCATTTAGCCCAGTTCCGGTGACGTACCGGGCTCTGCCAGGCGGAGGCCGGCCCATTACAGCCGGTGACGTCACCGAACTCACTGCCGGGCGGAAACGTCCGCCCGGCAGTGTGTTATGTAAACAAAAGAGCCCTTGCCCTGCACGATCCAGCGCAGGGCAAGGGAGGGCATCGGAGCATGAGATGCTCCGATGCCCTCTTCAGGCGAGCTGCCTGGGTGAATATAAGGGTATGTCCGGGTTCACCTCTGAACCCGGACAACCCCTTTAATATAGAAGAACGTCTGATCCTAGAAAAAGGAAATACAATCCAACTAGTAATTGGAACATGGTAAAAGAACCCTTGGAGAGAAAAAGCTAAAGCAAACAAAAGAAAATCAAACAAAAGGCAGACGATACTGTAAGGGATAAATAAGACATTCCTTCAAGCACTTGCACTTAGCACTGGAAAGATGCCACCTACTGCGTAATGCTTCAGGGCAAGGTTTTTCTATGTCACGCGTCGATGTGTATGGCATTTTCAATGGAACATATGAGAAACTGGCAGACAGCACAGAGCGCTTGGATAATGTAGTCTTTGTGCAAACCGGTCAAACTGAAAGGTAGTAGTTAAAAGCTTAGGCATCTGCAGAAGACCTCCTGTTCCCTGAGGCATCACGTAATGTACCAGTTCCACATAAAAGAATAATATGATCCAGAAGTGTATGGTCTGAGGGTAATGAAAAACTCCAAACTTACTATTTGTAATCCTGTCCCTAGGAATATCACAATTAATACTGGAAGGGCAACAAGCCAACCATAATAAACAGACGGCTTCAGTGAAACAGGATGGGAGATGCACTATTAGAGCGGCTCTCCATCTTGGCTTATATAGGGGTGCCCTTCCTATATGACGTCCATATGAGCTCACATACATATACAGTATGACTTTTTTCTTTTCGTATTCTTTTCCATATGCATGATTGTCAAAACTGGTCAAAAACTCTATTTATCATCGACTTTAGGTAAACCAAAAAATTTGGCTCAATTTGAAGTGAAAAATTGTCAGACATGCCTCGCACCAACATTTATATGTTATAGATATTATTTGCCACGCTAGACAAGAGAGCATGGCTTAGTGGAAAATGTGTGCAAGTGCAGTGTGCCAAAATTGTGGCACAAAGTAAGCTAACCTATAGGGGGTGTAAAGTTAGACAACAGAGGCAATTGTCTAGCAAGATACATACCATGTAAACTACTATGATAAACCTGATGCACTTCCTGTCTAATTTTACCCTTCTAAATATACAGAAATAGTAAAACTGCCCCAAATTGTGGCGTGCACTGAAGCCTCCTGATGTCACACACTAGCAGATGAGCATGAGAGGTAAAAGAAGCATTATGAGGAAACACCTCCTCTACCTAGAAACTAGAGCCCCCTCAGCCCCGGTCATGACACGCTAGAGTCAGGCAGTAAGTAGAGATTGCAATAAATATTTTTCAGCCTATTTAGTATTAAATTCCTTTACCACAAATACTTCTACAAATGCTCCTTAAAAATGCTAAGAGGACATGTCTTAATATACGAACACATGGCGTGGTCAAGGCGGTAGTGAAATGGCAATGTTGTAATCGGGGGGACGGCGGATCTAATTAATGAAGACTGCTCTGTTGAGTCGGTGTGCACTGTTAATTGCCACGTGGCACTGAGCTCTGGGATATCACCCCACTAGCTCCCAACTGATACGTACCTTGTTGGCAGAGGTAACACTCTTTATGCCACGGACATGGAAATCCAGGTCAGATTTAAAAAAAAAAAAAAAAAAAAAAAAGCTTTAAAAACTGCTAGAGGAACTTGAGACACCAGAATTTTTAAAACCTGGTCTCATTGGATCGCTTTTATTGGTTTTGCAGATTCCACAAAATGAAATATATGGCAGTCCTTTAATAATACTCTACAGTACTCTCATAACTCACATCTTGCCTTTATGAATATGTCTTATGTTTTTGAAAACTTTCAAAGAGTCATAACTTTTTAATTATTCAATTGACAAAGCCATAGGGTTTTTTATGCATTTTATGCTTTATACTTTTCAATGGAACAAATTTTAGGTCATGAATATCTGATAACCATGCACCTCTGCCGATCAGCTGTTTGAAGAGGGGGCTGCGCTCCATGCAAGCGTTGCTTCCTCTTCATTACACTGCCCGTCGTCTCACGTGAATGGAGCGAGCACTTGTAATTATACTACAACACCATTAAAGGGGAGATGATGCATAATGTAATAGAGAGGAGATCACCCCCTCTTCTGATCGTATGGATTCCGGTAGTCAGACCACCGCCAATCAGATGATAGGTCATCAATATAAACAGACTGCACAACCCCTTTAATGGTTTATATAAAGTATTGAGAACCTGTAAAAAAAAAAAAAAAAACTATTTGTGGGATGCAAAAGGTAAAACATTAAATTCCACCTTTGTTGTTTCGGTATTGTGTTTACAGCGCTGTGCAATAAAAATGACATGTTGACTTTTACTCTTTGAAAAAGTGTGAAAAAAATGTGAAGGAGATATGCTGCTCCACAATATCCACAGCAGCCATTTCATACTCTTACTATATTCTTCAGTTGCCCCTTTAATTTTAATAGCTTATTCTAATGCATTGCACTGAATCTGAATCACGCATCACAAGTTACTTCTGGATCACTTTAGTAATGCACTGCCAAGGTCAGCCATCTACAAAAGATAGACATTTGTCCAAAAGCCATCACATTTCCTCATACATATTCCTGCTTACCTCTGCCGAGCAACCATGTGTTCTCAGAGGAAAGAAGTAGGTCTCTGAAAAACTCCTCTGGTAGCAGCCAGTCTTCCCAAGAACAAAAGGAATAGGCAGTTGAAACTCAACTTGCCCAATCCTTATGGCCCCCAGCATCTGCCCTATATATACATTAATTGATATCAGTAGTACAGATAATCTATAACCAGTCCTCCCACTATACTTGTGTTGTCCTCTACAAGTACCCAATGCACAGCTTGCCGAAACTATTCAGAATAGTAAAAAAGAACAATATACCGTATTTTTCGCCTCATAAGACGCATTTTTTCCCCCAAAAGGGGGGAAAATGCCCCCACGTCTTATGGGGCGAATGCTAATGAGTGATTACATTATGGAAGAGCTCATTAGCACCGGAGGACAAGGAAGTGGTGAAGACTCTGTACTCACCGCTTCCTGGTCCTCCGTTCGTCTGTGCTGCACACAGCGTGAGGGCGCTCTGTGACCTCACGCTGTGCGCGCCGGGTCACAGCACAGCCGGACGCAGAAGGAAGAAGAGGGAGCGCGGGCAGAGCGGCAGCGTCCAGAAGAGGTAAGAGCCTTTTTTATTTTATAAAACATGAGGATGCTGGGGGCAAATATAATGTGGCTGGGGCTGGTAATTGGCGCTGGGGGCTGTTGAGAGGCAACTGGGGGCTGATAAACTGCTGGGGGCTGGTGAGAGGCAACGGGGGGGCTTATAAGAGGCACTGGGGGGCTGATAAGAGGAACTGGGGGCTTATAAGAATCTGCTGGGGGCTGATAAGAGGCATATGGGGGCTGATATAAGGCATATGGGGGCTGATAAAGGCAAGGGGCTCTTATCTGAGGTCTGATTGGGGGTCTTTCACATTGGGGCTTGAGATGAGGTCTGATCTGAGGTCTTATTAACATTGGGGGGTCTTATTGGGGCTGTCAGTTGAGGTCTGATTAACATTGGAGGTTTGATTGCTGGTCTGATGAAAAATATTTTTTTCTTATTGTCCTCCTCTAAAAGCTAGGTGCGTCTTATAGGGCGAAAAATACGGTACCCAGTGTTGCCCTAAGGCTCACTTACAAGCATTGGAAGTAAACCACAAAAACGACTTTTTATTATCTAATCAATTAAGGACTAATTGATGATGACTGGCACAAATAGAGGGGTTCATGATTCACCTTCAGCACTGGGTATATTAACCCAGTATATTCTATGGACCAGCAAATCCATGAATCCTTTCACTCATCTGTACTTGGACTGGGTAAAAAAAAAAAAAATTAAAAAAATAAATAGATGACTGAAATACCTGACAAAGGCAGGTACACCCAATTATCAACTATTTGATACTCTATGATAACATGATCATTCATCTTTTGGCACAAATAAAATTGAAAAAAAAAAATTAAACATTCTCATTTTGTCACATAAACAAGTGTAAACAGATGTCACTCAATGGCAGATATAAACATAAATACGTTAATTTGCCCTGTTGGATTTTTGGTCATTATTGGGTGTAGTTGGAATGTCAATTATTCCACATGAGCGATACGCACCCTGTCAATAGAGGGCCAAACCAGGCCACAGATTATGGCAGAGATTAATTTTATGTCACAGTCCAACCATAAACCATGTCATTTCTTACATATGGTAATACTAGTACCAGTATCCTGGTTACTAAAGGACAATATAGGCATAAAAGTAGATATCATTACTTACTCATACATCCGGTTATCCTGGATGTGCCGATGCAATGATATCTGGTCACTCAGATAAATATTAATAGCATACTTTTCAATGCTTTCCTCCTGCATCTTCTTTTCCGCAGAATTAAGCTGCAGATGAGCTGCCTTCCCCCACTCTCCGGGTGCATTTGGATTTGGGGGAGGTTTATTGTATAGCGGACGGCTTAAATCCTCCACTTTCTCCTCAGTTGCATGCAAATCTCTCTCCCACCTATTTCTTGTGTGGTCCTCTTTCTCTAAAGAGGAGAAAGACGACACAGAAAGTTCTACCACCATATAGGTGATCATGAAGAGTCCAACCAATATAAAGGTTTTCACAATAAGTGAGCATCTCCTTAAGCGGATCCTCATGGCATGAGACTTCTGATCTGGCTCTGCACCAGTTCAACTAATACTGCAAGTCTGAAAGATAATGTTAAAAAAATGTTTAGTTTATTTATATAGCACCAACATACTCCACAGTTCTCTACAGACATTGTCATCAATCACTTTCCCTAGTGGGCCTCACAATCTAAGTTTCTTATCAGAATGTCTTTGAAGTAACATAGTAGAGGTTTGTAAAACTGAAAAAAGACATTCATCCAGTTCAGTCTGTTAACCTGCAAAGTTGATCTAGAGAAAGGCAAAAAACTTTTTTTTAAAATACACGAGGTAGAAGCCAATCAGAACAACTCCTTGGATCAAAGACCGTTCTCCAGAAATCTAATAACTATAATCTATTATTACACTCCAGAAATACATCCAGGCCCCTCTTGAACTCTTTTAGTGAACTTACCACCACCACCTCCTCAGGCAGAGAGTTCCATAGTCTCACTGTTCCGTAAGGAATCATCCTCTATGTTTGTGTACAAACCTTCTTTCCTCCAGACGCAGAGGATGTCCCCTCGTCACAGTCACAGTCCTGGGGATAAATAGATGATGGGAGAGATCTCTGTACTGACCCCTGATATACAGTGATCCCTCAGGATACAATATTTTCAACATACAATGGTCTTTTCTGACCCATCGTAAGTTGAAAATAGATTCAACATACAATGTCTCAGACCCAACTAATCAAGGCCACTTTTCTGGTAAAAACTGTGTTAGTTGCTAGTTAGCAGTTGTTCTTGAGGGACCACTGTATTTATAGATAGTTATTAGATCTCTCCTCAGTCATTTTTTTCTAAAATAAATAACCTTAATTCTATTATTTCTAGGTACTATAGTCCACCCATTCCAGTTATGACTTTAGTTGCCCTCCTCTGCACCCTCTCCAGCTCTGCTATGTCTGCCTTGTTCACAGGAGCCCAGAACTGTACACAGTAATCCATGTGTGATCCTAGTGATTTGTAAAGTGGCAGGACTATATTCTCATCACAGGCATCTATGCCCCTTTTGATGCAACCCATTATCTTATTGGCCTTGGCAGCAGCTGTCTGACACCAGTTTCTACAGCTTAGTTTGCTGTTCACTAAAATTCCTAAGTCCTTTTCCATGTCAGTGTTACCCAGTATTTTACCATTTAGTATGTACGGGTGACTTGCATTATTCCTTCCCATTTGCATAACCTTACATTTCTCAGCGTTAAACCTCATCTGCCACTTCTCAGCCCAAGCCTCCAATCTATTCAGATCCATCTATAGCAGTATACTGTCCTCGCAGTTTAGCGTCAGATGCAAAATTTTATATCTTATTGTGCAAGCCTTGTACAAGATCATTAATATATTGGAGAATAGGGCCCAATACTGACCCCTGTGGTACCCCACTAGTGACAGTGACCCAATCTGAGTGTATACTGTTAATAACCACCCTCTGTTTTCTATCACTGAGCCAGTTACTTACCCACACACAGACAGACATTTTCTCCAAGTCCAATCATTCTCATTTTAAGTACTAACATTTTGTGTTGTACAGTATTGAATGCTTTGGAAAAGTTAAAGGGGTTGTCCGAGTTATTTTTTTGTTCTTTATATGTTTCTAACTTGTCAGGTATAACAACTTTCCCATATACTTTGTGTTTCTAAAGCTGCTGGTTTCTCAGAGTTGACTGAGGGTCACATGACCTGTGATGTCACCTTATCTCCCTGGTCTGTGATGTTGTTCACAAGCCTCAGAGTTCAGATAACAGTCTGTACATGAGACGTCACTGGCCACACCCCCTTTCTTTTGGGCTCCTGCTATCTGCTGTCTCCCTGGTTTCCTTCAGATAAAACATTAACCCCTTCAGCCAGAACACACTGAGGGCTCAAGGCTTTACAACAAACAGTAGCTGCAGCAGTGAGAGGAGACAAATGCTGGGCACAAGAGCTGTAGAGGAATTGTATTCTACAAGAACAGGTAGGGAGAAATTCCTGTATGTATTAGCAGTGTCATTGTACAGCTGGGACTTGTAGTCCTACACATACAACATGCTGCTGAGTATTCCAGCAGGCAGACATGTCACTCAGCACTTGTATTCATTCCCTTTGCAGAGAGGGGGGGGGAGAAGAGGGAGGGGCTGAGATTGTTGTTATTGCATGTAAACAAAGACCAGAAGAGAACCAGGGAAATTAGGAAAAATACAAATTACTCTTACCGGTAATTCTCTTTTCCCTTTAGCCTCCACAACGGCATTAACATGGAGGTTACTCCGCCTCCTCAAGGGGCAGGAAACAACTTGAATGATGCAATATAATGCCTCCTCCAGCATCCATCCTCAGTTAATAACCTAGGACTCAAAGTGTATGCAACACATTTATTTCACGAAAAATAACACATTATACATCCAACAGAAAAAAAAAACACCATCAAAACAAGCATCAGCAACAAAAACTTAGGGTGGGAACTCCATGCCGTTGTGGAGGCTAAAGGGAAAAGAGAATTACCGGTAAGAGTAATTTGTATTTTTTCCCCCCGCCTCCACAACGGCATTAACATGGAGGATTAACAGAGAAAAATAACATTTTTAGGGAGGGACTACTGCGGACAGCACTTTTCTCCCAAAAGACAATTCTTTGCTGGCCCCCACGTCCAACTTGTAATGTTTAAAAAAGGTTGAGGGGGTTGACCAGGTAGCTGCCTGGCAAATGTCTTCTAACGATGCCTGGGCATGCTCAGCCCAGGAAGTGGACACTGCTCTGGTTGAATGAGCTTTGATATTGATAGGGGGTTGTAGACCCTGTTCTTTATAGCAATAACAGATGCATTGCTTGATCCAGCGTGCGATAGTAGATTTACTCGCTGCTCTGCCTTTATTCTGCCCTTGAAACTGTATCAGCAACTGGTCAGTCCTCCGGAAGGCCTCTGTAGATTGAAGATATTGTAGCAGGCATCTTCTAGCATCAAGATTCGCAAATTCCCTCTCTTTTTGTGAAGAAACCTGGGGGCAGAAGGATGGAAGTGACACTTCTTTTTGATAATGGAATTTTGAGAATACTTTGGGCAGAAACTCCGGTGAATGCTTTAAGATTATTCTATCTTCCAGAATCCTAAGATAAGGGTGCGAGATAGAGAAAGCCTGGATCTCCCCCACTCTTTTGGCTGTGGTTATGGCCAACAGGAAAGCCGATTTAAGAGAGAGAAACTTAATCGGAATACTCTCCAGAGGTTCGAAAGGAGACGTCGTCAAACTATTTAAAACCAAGTTCAAATCCCAAGGAGGGACTACAGATTTTACAGAAGGATGGAGCCTGCTAGCCCCCTTGAAGAACCTCTTTATTAAATCCATTTCTGCCAGCTTAGTACCCATGAAAGCACTCCACCGCTGACAGGGATTTTATGTTTTGCTCCGCCCATCTGAAAATCCTTGTTGTAACTACTGACAAGGATCGACACCTTGTGCCTCCCTGCTTGTTTAGATAAGCAACGGTCGTCATATTGTCCGACATAATTTTTACGTGCCTGCCTGACAGGGAAGGGGAGAATGTCTTTAGGGCTTCCCAAACCGCCGACAATTCTCTCTTGTTGGAGGATGCCCATGCCATTATTGGACTCCATAAACCCAGTCTCGTCTGTTGTTCTAGGTGAGCCCCCCAGCCTAGACTGCTCGCATCCATGGTAAGGACCAGCTGATCTTCCTGACGCCACTCCACTCCCCGAGAGAGATTTACCAGGGACAACCACCACTTTAGTGAAGATCTGATTGATAGAGGAACAGTTAGTACCTGATTCAAGGAAACTTGCTTCTTGTTCCACTTGCTCAAAAGGAAAGCTTGTAGATCTCTTGAGTGCGCCTGGGCCCATTTTATTGCCGGAATAGTGGAGGTCAGAAGTCCCAAGATTTTCATAATAGTCCTGATCGATGATCTTTCCTGGAGACAGAAGTGTGATATTTTCTGGACCAGGTCCTCCTGCTTTGTTGGAGGAAGGAAAGAAGACATTAGCTTTGAGTTTAATAAGATTCCCAGAAAAACCCTCTCCTGACTCGGAACTAGACTTGATTTTTGGAAGTTTACTATCCATCCTAAGTCGGATAGGACTTCTAGGGTCCGCTGGAGATCTGAGTTTAATCTCTGGGCAGAAGGGGCCACTATCAGCAGATCGTCCAGGTAAGGGATAATCACAATTTCTGCCCGATGGAGAAAGCTTGTAACATCTGCCATAACTTTTGTGAAGATTCTGGGGGCCGAGCAGAGACCGAATGGGAGCACTTGGAACTGAAAGTGCATTATCTTCTCTCCTATCCAGACTGCTAACCTCAGGAACTTCTGATGGCTTGGGTGTATCTTGATGTGGTAGTACGCATCCATGAGGTCTAGAGTGATCATAAAACAGTCTTTCTGAAGCAGATTTGTTGTGGATTTTATAGTCTCCATCTTGAATTTTTTGTAACAAAGATGACAATTGAGGTCTTTCAAATTTATGATCGCCCTGTACGATCCATTTGGCTTTCTTATTAAGAATATCGGAGAATAAAATCCCTGTTTTTCTTGGTCTTTTGGTACTGGGACTATTGCTTTTTTCTCTAGGAGAAGGGCAATTTGGGTTTCCATGGCTAACTGATCTTCCCCTGACAGTCTCTTGTTTATCAAAAATCTGTGGGTAGGAACATTTAAAAATTCTAGAAGGTAGCCTTGTAGGATTACGGATCTGACCCAGGGAGAGGCTTGTATTTTCTCCCAGGCCGAGGAAAAACCTTCTAGTCTTCCTCCCACCGGAGATTTGGCGTCATTTCGACTGCTTGGGGTTCTTGTCGGGGTTGAAGATGAAGCCCTTACTTTTGTCTCTGGATGATTGCCAATTTTGGTTCCCCCTTCTTTTCTGCTGAAATCTATTTTTTCCTTGGTTACGAAACCTTTTCCTCTGATGAAAAAACTTAGATTCAGTTGGGAAGCCCTGTTTTTTATCAGAAGCTTTTTCTAAGATATCGTCCAGGGCAGAACCGAATACTCTATCACCCTCACAAGGGACAGAACACAGCCTGTTCTTGGAAGCAGTGTCACCTGACCAGGCTTTCAGCCATAGTGCCCTGCGGGATGCATTTATTAAGGCTGCAGACCTGGCCGATAATTTCACTATGTCTGCAGAGGCATCAGCCAAAAAACTGGACGCTTGCTTCAATACCGGTATGGAGGCCAGAATATCCTCTCTAGATGTTCCTGACTCCAGGTGCTCCTCTAATTTAGATAGCCAAAGATTGAGGGAACGGGCTGTACAAGTGGCCGCGATACTTGGCCTAAAGGTAGCTGCGGACGTCTCCCAGGCTTTTTTTAGGAAAGACTCACATTTTTTATCCATTGGGTCTTTTAATAACCCAAGGTCCTCAAACGGCAATGATGACTTCTTGGAGATCTTAGCAACGGGCGCATCCACCTTTGGAGCCTTATCCCACAGGGCAGACTCTTCTTCTGAAAACGGATACTTCCTTTTAAACATTCTAGAAACTAATTGTCTCTTTTCTAGATCTTTCCATTCATTGGAAATAATGCACTTAATATTATTGTGGACTGGAAAAACCCTTCGCTTTTTATCTCCTAAGCCCAGAAATAACTGGTCCTGGACCGAGAGCGGTTGTTTCTCTTCCTCTAAGTTCATGGTAGCTCTTATATTTTTCAAGAGCAACTCGGTTTCTTCAATTGAACAGAGCGGACGTCCTGCCGCCTCTCCAATATCGGAAGAATCCGCCTCTGATGAAACCTCCCCTTCATCAGAATCTGAATCAGAAGGGACCGCAGTATGAAGTACGGGCTTAGGCCTAGATGGACCAGGTAGGGCCGCAGCCATTTTTGCATCCACCACCGCTCCCACTTCTTCCTTTATAATGGATCTCATGCTCTCCAACAAAGAGGGCGACTCTTCAGCCACCACCTTATCCGTGCAGGATAGACAAAGCCACTTTTTAGAAGTAGTTGGCATAGACTTCTTGCACACCGGGCACTTTTTCTTATGAGACTGTTGACCAGCAGACCTGGGAATCTCTTTGCCCTATTAAGCAAAAGAGAAATAATCAGCCCCTTAAACTTAAAGGAAAAGGAGGCTACCACCAGGACACCCTGTGCAAGAGGTCAGGCTGAGAGGCAAACAACTCCAAATAGGTCCTCCTGGAGGAGGCTTACCGGGCTAGAGGGCTTGGAAGGTTCTACAGACTTCCGTCCTACGTCTCCCTCTGTGACCACCGACATGCTGCTTCCCTTCTGAGTGGATTCTCTAGGCCCCACAGACGCTGAGGCAGAACACACCCGCGTCTGCCAGAAGCGATCCACTTCCTTAAGAAGCCGGCCGGCTGGCGTCGATCACGTGACGCCGTGACGTCACCTCCGGTGCGACCCGCTTCCTGTATTCATGCGTTCCAGCGTGGAACGCAGCGCGGCCGCGATCCACCGCCCCCACGCTGAAGCTTCCAAATCATCATCGGAAGCCAGTAGAAGCCCGGGGCAGCCAGCATCCGCCGGACTTACGCCAAGGAGCAGGGAAGGCAACCACAGGTAGGCCCCAGCTTCCTGCTCCCTGCACCAGCCCTCCAGATAAACTGGGGGAACAAACCTAAAGGCTGGGCGAATTGCACCAATACTCCTGCTACCTGAAGGGACAGGAAACAACTGAGGATGGATGCTGGAGGAGGCATTATATTGCATCATTCAAGTTGTTTCCTGCCCCTTGAGGAGGCGGAGTAACCTCCATGTTAATGCCGTTGTGGAGGCGGGGGGAAAATATGGATTTTTTTTGCCTAAAACTTGCTTAACTTAGTTATATATTGCTGCCCATCAGATTTACAGTGCTATATATTTTTGTCATAACTCGGACAACCCCTTTAAAATATATCACATCCATTCACTTCAATCCAGTCTAGAATTTACCTTCTCATAGAAAATGATTAGTTTGACAGGACTGAACCCTCGTGAAGCCGTGCTGATATGGCATTCTACACTTATTTTCATTGATATACTACAGGATAGCATCCATTAGAAAACTGTCAGTTTACCCACAACAGATGTTAGACTTACCAGCCTATAATTTCTGGGCTCTGTTTCTAACTCTTTTTAAATATTAGCACCATATTTTCTAAGCCCAAAATCCTGTGGAACACTCCCTGTCAATATAGAGTCCTTTAATATTAGACATAAGGGTCTATTACATTACATAATTCTCTTAGGATACCAGGTTATATGCCATCTGGACCCAGTGATTTGTCCATTTTATTTTGTTGAGTGAATACAGAGGAGGAAAAAAATATTTAATTCATTTAATAAAGTCATAACCGAAAAACATTTTCAACAACATTTTTCAAGTTAGTTTTACTCTCTTGGCAATGAGCTTCTCTGTCTCCAGCTTGGCTGCCTTTATCGGTATTTTATTCTATCTTAGTTTTAGTAATTTAATTGCTTTCTTTTAGTCATTTATTGTCCCCTTTACATTTCTATTTATCCACATTGTTTTTTTCCCCATGTTCCTGAGATTTTTATTCCCATAAGGTATGCACCTCACACATGGAAAGTTTAGGATTAGAGATGAGTAAGCAGTGCTCGTTACGAGCACTGTAGCGCTCGGCTCCTCTGCGCAATGCCCGCAGGCATTGCGGATCCGTCCTCAATTGCACGTAAGTGAATGGGGACGGATCGGTTTGTTATGACACTCATACCAAACGGATCGTCCTCCTCACCCGACTGAAAGTCAGTGGGGACGGATCCGCTTGGTATGAGTGTCATACCAAACCGATCCGTCCCCATTGACTTTCAGTTGGGTGAGGACGGATCCGCAATGCCTGCGGGCATTCTTTCGCAGTGAGACGAGCGCTACAGTGCTCGTAACGAGCACTGCTCACTCATCTCTATTTAGGATGCTTTTAAATATATCCCATTTTGTGGCTGTATTTTTATTTTTAAGGATACTGTACCAATTAGTGAGACTAATAGCCTCTCTATGTCAGTCACATTTTGTGACATCAGACATTATTAATTACAGTTCACTAATTTTATTTGTCAGTCTTCTGGCATTAGTATACCATTAAGGCTACTTTTACATCTGTGTTTATAATTCAGGTTTTGTGATCAGTTCTATTTAATACATCCTGTAACTTGTGTCATCAAACATAGTAAAGTAACAATTAACACTGTCATGCTGGCATAGAGAACATAATAAGTACTTGTAATAATGATGTTCACATACACAACATTCACCTGGTCTCAGTCCTAGGCGTTCATGTGCTGCATTATGCAAATGCTTTATTGTAAAAATAATAAATAAATAGAAACTCCACACTTGGCACAAGGGAATATACACAATAAAACTCTAAAGCTAATATTTAACTTGAAACCTGACTCCAGGCAACAATGTTTAAATGTAATAAACTATAAAGGAAATACAAAGAAAGAAAATGACTAAAGGGACACGTCAGCAAATTTCTAAATGTCAAGGCAGATGTTTCTTACACAAGGTTGTTGGACACAGTAATAGACATACCTATGTGATGAAAAGTCTGTACAAATCTACATGTTAGAGATTTATCAATAGTGTCATTGGATGCAGGAATTTTCTTTATTAAAAATGGGGCAAACTGCCATTAATGTCTGATAATAGGGAGTCTCACCTATTGTGACATGAACCCCCTAAATCTCCTTCCACTAAATAAGGTGGCTGTACATGACCAAATCTCTCTACATTTATGTCCATGTGAATTATGGAAATAGCTGAACAAGCTCAGCTTGGCAGTTTCCATAAATCATACTGACTTGAAATAACAGAAGCAGGAATATGTATATAGTAACACTTTCCTGACAGTACTTACCTGCAGTACCTGACATGCATCACTTTATGTGGTAATATTGTAATGCATTTACTTATAAAACCGATTCTGAGATTGTTTTCTCACATCACATCTTAGTTCATGTGGGGCTTACATAATAGAAATCACTCATAAATGACCCCATTTTAGGAAAAACATGCCTCAAATTATTTAAAACTGATTTTACAGACTTTGTTAACCCTTTAGTTGTTTCACAAGAATTAAAGCAACATGACACTTGAAAACAAACCTCAATATTTATTACCCTGATTCTGTAGTTTACAGAAACACCCTATATGTAGCCATAAACTGCTGTATACCAAAGGGCTCAGAAGCAAAGGAGCACCATCAAATTTTTAGGGGGTTGATTTTGCTAAAGCCCACCCATCAGCGCCGGTGACGTCACCGGGCTCAATGCTGGGCGGAAGCCTGCCTTTGCCCTGCACTAATTAGCGCAGGGCAAAGGAGGGCATCGGAGCATGAGATGCTCCGATGCCCTAGTCAGGCGGGCTGCCTGGGTGAAAGTAAGGGTAGGTCCGGGTTCAGCTCTGAACCCGGACAACCCCTTTAAGGAACTGATCGAATGGTGTAGTGAGCCTTTTGATCCCTCAGGCATTTCAAAGAATTTAGAAACACTTCTTCCAGTAAAATGTTGCATAAGCATAAAATATGTCACATTCACAGGAGAAAATGCACCCTATAATTTGTTATCCATTTTCTTTTAAACAAGGCAACACCCCATATGCGTTCATAAACTGCTGTATCACACACGGCTAGACTCAGAAAGGAAGGAGCACCTCATAGCTTTTGGAGGGCAGATTTTGCTGGAATCGTTTTCTGGTGTCATAACACGTTTGAAGAGACCCTGAGGTACCCCTAGAGGGGAAATCCCCAAAAAGTTGCCTTATTTTGGAAAATAAACCCCTCAAGGAATTTATTGAGTGGTGTAGTGAGTGATTTGACCCCATAGGTGTTTCATAGAATAATAACAATAAAATGTTGATTTAACCCCAGATTTCATTTTCACAAGGGTTAACAGGAGAAAAAGGACCCCACAGTTTGCTACCCATTTTCTTCTGAATACAGCAACACCCCATATGTGGTAATAAACTGCTGTTTGGGCAGACTGCAGAGTTCAGAAGAGAAAAAGTGTACCACGTACATTTGAAGCCTAGTTCGGTGATTTATACAGCACAGGCTGACGACTGAAAAAACCCTGAGGTTAAATAAAAAAAAACCCTCAAGTGATACCAGTTCATAAACTCCAGCCCCCACTGAATTTCCCAAGGGGTGTAGTGAGCATTTTAAACCTACAGGTGTTTTGTAAAAATTAATTTACAGCAGATGGTGCATAGTGAAAATTGCAATTTTTCCACAGATATGGCATTTCAGTGACCAAAATGCTGTGCCATCTGAGACTCGCACCAGACTAATTTATTTGATAGGGTTTTGCTGGGTGCAGGAATGCCATGAATGTGGGTGTAACCTGCTGTCTGGGCACATGGTAGCACTCAGAAGAGAAAGAGTGCCATTTCAGTTTTGGAGCCTGGATTTTGCTGAAATGGTTTTCAACTACTACATCACATATGCAGAGGTACCTGTAAACCCTTCAAGTTATTTATTAAAGGGGTTGTGTCAAGAGGCATTTACCATGTAGAGAAAGTTAATAAAAGCCGCTTATTAATATGTTGTGATTTTCTATATTGCTTCCTATGCTGGCTGGACTCATTTTTCCTTATCTACATGATAAATGCTATATGCTGAAGTGAGACAACCCCTTTAAGGAGTGGACTGAGCATTTTGACATCACAGGTGTTCTGTTGAGCAGGGGACTAAAATGCGAAATGAAAATTGCAATTTAAGTGCCCAATATGTTGTGCCCCGCTAGTGCCATATAAGAAACACCACCTTTAAATGTGTATGTAAACTGCTGTTTGGGTATACTGCAGGGTTCAGAAGGGAAAGACCACTTTTGGCTTTACAGCGCAGATTTTGATGGTTTACATGCTCCATGTTGCTTTTCAACATCCTCTAGGGTACCAGTGCAGTCATTTTCTGAGAACCATACTTTTTTCCCCACAACGGAGCTGTGTGAGGGCTTATTTTTGATGGGATGAGCTGCTATTTTGCGGTACATACAACACTTTGATCATTTTTTAATTTCGCATTTTGGGAAGCAGTATAAAGAAATGCAGCAATTACGCCTTCATTTTTCGTGGCAAATGTTACCTTTATTTTGCTGGTCAGTATGATTACTAAGATACCAGTTTATTTATTAATTTTTACGTTTTACCACTTTTACCTGATTTATCATGGCTTCACTCCAGAATTCTGGCTTCAAAGGCCCTGATTTATCACACCTTCACTCCAGAATTCTGTCTTCAAAAAGTCGCATGATAGGGCTTTTGCGACTTTTTTGCGACTTTTTGCATGTGTACACCACTCACTCCAGTTTGTAATATGGGTGGAAAAGTGGGTGTGGTTAGCCATGTTAATGAGTTTCACTCCAGATTTATCATTGCGACTTTTTTTAAAAAGTCGCAAAATAGTCGCAATCTCACTCCAGGAGGAGGGTGGAGTAGGAAAAGTGGAGTAGCTTCTCTAGACAGAAGTGTTAGGTTTAAGGACAAGTCACATTTATCAAGCAACCTGTGACGTTTGATAAATGTGGCACAAAGTACTCCAACATAGATGCAAGCAAAACTGACTTCAAATATTCTCCTAATGATAAATTCCCCCCAAAGAGTCACAAAATGCGGCTTTTGTGACTTTTTGGGCGCACTTTTCACATTTTTACACCTTAAAGGGGTTTTCAGGGAACAAAGACAATGAAAATACTTAAATATTACTTCATTATGAATAAATTCCCAAATACTTTTCATTATTTATAATGGCTCATTTTGTCTAGGGAGCAATCATCAGCAGAAATAAAATGGCCGCCGTCCTATTAGTGCACACACAACCTGTCCTAATCAAACAGGACGATAAGAGCAGTAAGCTGAAGAGCTGCCTAACTCTTCTCTCCTACTTGTCAGGGATTATTATCTTGAATACAGCTGAATCTATGTAGGAATGGAGCTCATGGGAAGTACAGAGAGGATGGACAGACTGTGGTAAGAGATAACCAAGAACCCAATGGTCACTCTAGCTGAGCTCCAAAGATCCTGTGTGCAGATGGGTAAAATTTCCAGAAGACAAAACAGAGAAAAGCACACATAGTTAGCACCATCTATATTGATGTGAATCTGATGAAGGGGCTAGTTTGGCTCTGAAACACGTTATTCTTACATCGAAATAAAGAATTCCTAACTGGTATACATCTGTCACATTCTTACTCACTGGTACAAGCAGCGTTCAAAGTTGTTTTTCTCCCCATACTGGTTTAAAACTCCCAGTAAGTCAACAGTCACTGAGGTACTCCACCAATCTGGGCTTTATGACAGAGTGGCCAGAAAGAAATCTTTCCTCAGAAAAAGACAGATGAAAGCGTGCAGAACAAAGAAAAAAACACCTAAAGGACTAAGACTGTGAAAAAGAAATTCTTTGGTCTGATGAAACCAATACTGAACTTTTTGGCCCCAATTCTAAGTGTCATAAGTGACATATTCTTATATAGACGTTCACTACAGCTTTATGTGAAACTAAATTCATATTGAGTATTACAATCCAAGATGTCTTACCATGTAGATCAGATCAATGACATGCTGCCAGAATCGTGTCCTTTTCACTCTGCCATGTTTCTATAGTAAATTAGAGGCATATGAATTTCATGTTTCAAACTCATTGATTAATCATCTCTTCCTTCACTTTTTATTATTTAAAAATGTGTCTTTTGTCTCTACTTAAAGAAGTATTGCCATCTGAGAAGATGTCCCCTCCCTCCTTCCCTGACCTCCTATTTCTGTAGCTCCCATATAAGTAAATGGGATCTAGAGGGACTGTGTGGCACAGCCTGCTTGGAGCTGGGCCTGTTCTAGAAACGTTTAGAGTATATCATCTGGAGATGGGAACACCAAATTACGCCACTTTTTGACAGATTTTTGCCACAGAAACACTTGTGGTTCCCTTAAAAACCCATGCGCTCATTTTATTTCCATGGGCTCTTTTTAGGGATGGAAAACACCCAGTGACGTGTAAGGAGCAAGCTCATTAGTATTTCATAGGGTCTATGTGTTTATCCACTCTAGAAGATATCTGATCATATAAAATAACTTGCTGACATAATATGATCCATAATACGGGTGCATTGAGTATCTGTTACACAAAATTACAGAGACTATTGTGAGACCAGTCTAGGGCTCTATTAACTGAACATTTGGTGTGTACATCCAGAGTGTCCATTCACAAGGCCATTTCTGTTTTGTGGACCACAAAACACAGACACTGCCCATGTGCACCCTCCATTGTGGTGTGGACCAACTGACTTCAATGGGTCCACGATCCAGAAGATACAGTAAAGAACAGGACATGTTTTTCTTTTGCGGCACAGGGAATGGGTCCGCACAGCAATGCAGCATGCACACGGTCGGTGTCCGTGCTTTGAGGATCTCCCAATGTTTATGTAGATACATAACTCAGATGTATACATGTATGATGCACATAGGCAAGGTGGTGGACAGTGGGAAGTTCATTCAAGAAGATTAGAAAAAAAAAAAAAAAAAAAAACTGGTGATACTATCCAAAATGACTGTTCAGCTTTTCAGAAGGCAGCAATTGGACTTTGAGTAAACAGGACAATTTTCAAATAAGTGTATGGACAGTGTTAGACAAAGGGGGTATATCACTAGGACAGGGATCAGCAACCTCCGGCACTTCCAACTGTTCTGAAACTACAACTCCCAGAATCCTCCTTTCACTTCTGTGGGAGTTACAAGAACATCCAAGAAAGTGTGCATGCTGGGAGTTGTAGTTTCACAGCAACTGGAGTGCCAAAGGTTGCTGATCCCTGCACTAGGATATACCCCTATTGTCTGATAGGTGCGGGTCCCAGTGGTGGGACCCAGACCTATATCGAGAACGGAACAGGGAGCGATGTGCCTGGAGGACCCCGGGGTCCGGCCACTACCAGGCGCAGCAACCCCGCTGTTCCCATAGAAACGAATAGGAGCGCACCGAGCATGCACGGCCACAGCTCCCATTCATTTCTATGCAGCCGACGGAAACAGCCGAGCCAGTGCTTGGCTATTTTTGGCGGCCCCATAGAAATGAATGTAGGGCGGCTGCACATGCGCAGTGTACCCTCCGTTCATTACCCCACTCCTCTCGATATAGGGCCGGGTCCCTAGCGATATGCCCCCATTGTCTAAGATGGGAATAACCCTTTAAAAGTACACATCTGTATCATTTTGAGGTTATACAAAATACAGCAGACACAGGACAGACATGTTGTGAACAAGGCCTAAGGCCTTATGCACACAATCATATCCGTTTTGCGGTCCACAAACCATGGATCTGCAAAATACAGATACTGTCCATCTGCATGCCACAATTTCCTCATACACATTTTTGTCTGCAAAATGGAGAAGAGTAGGACATGTTCTGTAATTTGCAGAACAGCCACACGGACGATATCCGTGTTCTGCCCACATTTTTGGCGGACCGATAGGAATTAATAGATCTAGTGTGTAATCTGTATAAAAAAAATTTAAAAAAAGGAGTTTGCACCGCAAAAATACAGTTGTGTGATGGTCTAAATGTAATAAATAGGCCTTGAATTCTAAAACTATCTGAATACGGACACTTTCACATGGTCAGTATTTCATCAGTGTTTTAACCCCTTGACGCTGCAGGTTGTTTTGGCCTTAAGGACCAAGCCAAATTTTTTAACTCTGAAATGTGTCTCTTTTTTTGCTAATAACTTTTAAACGCATTAACGTATCCCAGTGATTTTGAGATTGTTTTTTCGTGACATGTTGTACTTCATAAAAAAATGGTACAATTTGGTGGATATGTTTTGTGTTTATTTATGAAAAAAGTGGAAATGTGGTGAAAATTTTGAAAAAAACATCATTTTCAAAATTCTAAATGTTCTGCTTTTAAGACAGATAGTCTTAGCACCGAATTTCAGTGGTATCTTAAACTCCCTATATGTCTGCTTTATGTTGGCATCATTTTTTGAATATCCTTTTCTATTTTTAGTGTTTCAGAAGGCTTAGGATTCCAACAGCAAATTTCCAAATTTTCAAGAAATTTTCAAAATCCATTTTTTAGTGGCCAGGTCAATATTGAAAAGTTTTGCATGGCCCCTATTTTGGAATACCGCCATAAATAACTCCATTTTAAAAACTGCACCCCTCAAGCTTTTCAAAACAACATTTGCAAAGTTTGTTAACCCTTTGAGTGCTTCACCAGAATTAAAGCAAAATAGAGGTTAAATTTACAATTTTAACTTTTTTTCAATAATTCTTTAATTTAGCCTTAAAATGTACTCATTGACGAGGGGTTAGACAAAAAAATAAGAAAATTTGTTACACAATTTCTCCCGGTCACAAAAAGACCCCACATGTGGAAGTAAAGATCTATTTGGGCACACAGCACGGCACAGAAGGGAAGGAACACAATTGGGCTTTTGGAGAGCAGATTTTGCCCAAAAAGTTTTCAGGTGGCACAATGCGTTTGCTGCAACCCTAAAGCACCTACACATTGGAAACCCCCTACAAGTGACCAAATTTTGGAAACTACACCCCTCAAGGATTTTATAAAGGGGTAAAGTGAGCATTTTGACCATACAAATATATAGAAGGGGAATACTTGTGTAAAAATTGTCCAGATATAGATTACACCCTTTGTCTAAAAGGGGGTAAATTAAATCCCAGACCCAGGGATGGGGGGCAATCTGGGGGATTAATTTCCGAATCTTTTCTCTCGTAAACTTTAAAGCGTTGTGTGTAGCCGGTGGTGCTTTCACACAATTTGTACATCTTTATTCCGTACCGCGCCCTTTTATTTGGAAGGTACTGCCGAAAATGCAGCCTCCCTTTAAAGTTTACGAGGGATTCATCGACCGATATATTTTTTTGGGGGTGTAAAGTTCTGAAAAAAGTTTATTATAATGGTCGATGAGTGGCCTGATTTTGTACAGCCTGTCATAGCTGGGGTCTTGGCGCAGTGGGCAGAGGGAATTGTCACTATAATAAAGAAATTTCCTAAGGGTCTCAAAGCATGTCTTGGTCATGATGGTGGCATAAAGTGGGGTATTGTATAAAATGTTAGAAGACCAGTAGTCCCTAAATGTCGTTTTTTTTTTTTTACAAGGCCAATGTTAAGCAAAAGGTCCCAAAATTGCCGAATTTCTTTTTGATTTGTGGGGATCCAGTTTTGGGCTTTTGCATAGTGGGATTGTGGGTTTTGTGCAAGAAACTGGCTTGCATAAAGATTGGTCTGCTGGACCATCAAATTTATTAATTCGTCCATGAAAAACAAATTAAAAAAATCCAACTCTTGAAATTCTGCCGTCTGTACAGTAATCCCTGGACGAACAGTAAATTCTTGAATTTGGGGACAATAGCCAACAGTTGGTGTCCACAAATCATGACTTGGGCCAGCTTGCTCAGGACTAGCAGCTCTTGTGCGCTGTGCAGGGGGTTCCTCTGACTCACTAGATAAAGATGAAATGACAAACTCCATTTCATCTTCACTTGCGGACTCTGTCTAAGAGCAAATCATGGAGTACACTTCCTCTGCTGAATAAAATCTCTTTGCCATTTTGACGGACAGGTGGTAGAGACAGTTACTATAGCTGACACTTAGATTGATGGAGGGGGTCACTTGTAACTACTGATGACACAGCGGTAGTTGACGGAAGGGGCCACCGGTCACTATAAGCTTTTTTTTTTTTTTTTTTTTTTTTTTTTTAACAAAAAAGGGGAAGAACAAAAACAATTGCGCTAGAGGGAACGCCTGGATGCAAAGCAAAGCGGTCACCGCTACCTACAGATTTAGCTATAATCACAGTTATGGAAAATAAGTGACAAGTGGTGGGGCCACAGGTCACAACGGGAGTAATTAAACAGTTTTTCTTTAATTGTTTTTTATATTTTTTTGAATTTTTTGGGGGGGACTATTATTATTTTTTTATATTTTTATAAAACTGAGAAGAAAAAAAAAAGGCAAATAAAAGGTTAACAGGTGATGGCTAAGGGTCAGGGGTCAGGAATCAGAATAGGTCAGGGGTCAGGAGAGACAGGGTAGTGTAGGAAGTGTATGTGTAGTGATTATTTTTCACTTTATTAGATTTTTTAACTTTTTTTTCCCCTGGCAGGGCTCGGGAATAGCATAAACCGTCTCTGACAAGCTCTGACAAAGGATGAGATCTCGGAACTTGACAGCTCATCCTGTCCCTCCCAGCGATCGCGATTGGCTAGTCAGAACTGACTAGCCAATCACAGCGATCGCCGACATGGGACAAGTCTGATTGGTCCCGTGCCTGCAAGTGGTGAATGGCAGTCAGCTCCGGGAACAGGTAATCCGGCGATTTCTTTCCCGGTGGCCATGGGCGGCGATTACCTGATGGACGGAACTGTACGTCCATTTGCGCCAAGGAGTTAAAGATAAAACGAGGAGAGGAACCTTCAGATAAAAACGTATAATTAAATGATTTGTGCCTCCTCTTTTTTTTGGATAAAATGGAAAAAAAATTCTCATCAAATACCGACGGTGTGAAAGTGGCCTTAGGCTTTTTTCACATCAGCACTAGTTTGCCAGGTTTCCGACAATAGGAATAGCGTAGTCTATAATTTAAGAGTCATAGGGATCCACGTAAAAGCATATTCATGGAAAGCATAACACTAATGTGAACAAAGCCAAAGGTTTGCGCTTTTCATTTGCATGTACAAGTTAGGGAGTGGATATATTGTATTACTTCAACAAGAAGAAATAAACCTGATTATATAATATCAAAGGAGAACTAAAGTAGAATCCAAACAAACATAAAAGAACAACCAACAAAACTCAACAATATCTTTATGTGTCTTTGTTATTTGCTCATTTTATCTGATATCACAATTGCAGACCATGAAAAATAAACTAGAAAAGAAGTGCATTGTTCTCTCAGGCAGCAGCTATGTCTTCTGACCCCCCCCCCACACACACACAAGCTAGGGTAATTTAAAGGGAACCAGTCAAGTTGAACATGGTGTCTGAGCTGAAGTCAGCATGTTAAAGAGCAGGAAGAGCTGAGCAGATTAATATGGAGTTTTATGGGAAAGATTCCATATAATGTGTAATTTACATCCTTCCTCTTTCAAGGCTTTAAAATCAAGAAAGTGTTCCTGTTCAGTAACTGACAGACCACCTTCCCTCTATGACTGTGAGCACAGAGAGCGGTCAATCACTGATAGAACTGCCAGCTTGAAGTCCAGAATAAGCAGGGATTTATATTTTATTTTTTAAAGCATTTTCACGGTGACAAGTTCCCTTTAAGGAGGAGGGGACAGGCCTTAGTTTGGATAAATTTTGTCTACACAGTGAGCATGGTCATATGGTTGGAAGTATTAAGTAACATAGTAACATAAGTAACATAGTTTATAAGGCCGAAAAAAGACATCTGTCCATCCAGTTCGGCCTGTTTTCCTACAAGTTGATCCAGAGGAAGGCAAAAAACCTCTGTTCTCCTAGTTACTAATAATAAATAAAATGATTTGTTAGCCATAGTAGCAGTTGTAGTATACACATAGTAAGGCTACTTTCACACTAGCGTTTTCTTCTTCCGGTACTGAGTTCCATCATAGGGGCTCAATACCGGAAAAAAACGCTTCAGTTTTGCCCCCATTCATTGTCAATGGGGACAAAACTGAACTGAAGACAACGGAATTCTCCTAAAAGCATTCCGTTCCGTCTTCAGACCAGAGAGCAAACCGCAACATGCTGCGGTTTGCTCTCCGTACTGTTTATCCGCACCAACAGACCGGAATGACCCCCAATGGAAGTCAATGGGGACGGATCCGTTTTGTGTGACACACTCAGTAAACGGATCCGTCCTCCATTGACTTTCAACGGAGTTCATGACGGATCCGTCCACAGTACACCACACATGACAGACACATACACACAGACGACATACACACATGCTCCCAGCAGTGCTGCCCATCGCAGAGGGCGCTGTGGGGAATCTTCCTATGTGCGCGCTGTCTTCCAGTGCTGTGCGGAGCATGCTGGGAGCATGTAAGTATGTCTGTATATGTGTATGTCTGTGTGTATGTGTATATGTGTGTGTATGTGTATGTGTCACGTGTGGGACCGGAGCGCTGGTGCAGCTCCTCACGTGTACTTGCGGCAGCACGGATCCGGCGGCACCCTTCACCCGCCGGATCCGTGCTGCTGCTAATGTGAAAGAGGCCTTAGACCCAGAGTACATACATCTGAATATATAATCTGCCTAGTCCTCCCTTCACTGCAAAATTGTGCCGGCTTTGAAAAGCTGGGTAACATATGGAGGTATGCTAGAGATCAAACTAGTCTGCTAGTCTAATATATAAAGCTGAGTGTATGTATGTATGTATGTCTGCTAAAGGAATCCGCACCGTCGCAGCTACAACCAAGAAATTTGGCACACAGGTACATCAGGTGTCCGGAAAAGTTTTAGAGCGGGTCTCAGCACTCCAGGAGATATATCTCCCGAGATATTCCCAAAAAAAATCATTAGCCAATAGAAACCTGGTCACATGACCCTTATCAGCCAATAGAAGCTCGCAGGCAGTTAGTCTCCACACACACACACACACAGTTTAAGGCCCCTTGCAGACGAGCGTGACACTCGCACATCTCCCGCATCGCGGGCAATGTCCTGAACTCCCAGCACTGAACAGGGTCACATAGCATTATACTGATTTATGATGCTATGTAACACTTATGCCCCTTTCACACGAGCGGGAGACTCGCATGTCTCCCGCAACGCATCTACAGAGCTGGACTCGGCACTGACAGGGATCGCATAGCATTATATGCGATCCCTGTCCGTGCCCAGTCCAGACCTGTAGATGCGTTGCGGGAGACATGCGAGTCTCCCGCTCGTGTGAAAGGGGCATTACAGTTCTGGAATGTGTTGGAAAACACTAACAGCATTATGTCAGTGTTATCCAACACATTCCAGAACTGTAAGGGTTACATAGCATCATAACTCAGTATAATGCTATGCGATCCCGTTCAGTGCCGGGAGCTCAGGACACGGCCCGCAATGCGGGAGACGTGCGAGTGTCACGCTCGTCTGCAAGGGGCCTTCGGGGCAGAGCGCTGTGGGTGACACTGTTAAAGGGGTATTCCGGTTACCATAAATATAACTTATGTTGTAGACTAACTCATCATCAATCATTACCTAATATAATGTAAATTTCACATATTTACCGTTCAGTAGTAACAAAAGATGTTTTCTTCTACTGTGTTTCCTCATAAATTACCATGGCATCGACCTGTAATTCAGGCCACCCTCAAAAGAAGGACTTAAAAGCCCCACCACCAGTCCCCACTAAGCCACTCCCCTGACTGTCAGGCCATGCCCCCTTCCACTCCGCAGCCGACAGGGATTGAAAAAATGAAGGTAAAAATCAACTTCTGTCAGCTGCAGGGGTGGGCGGGAGGGTGACTTTCTTCCTGCAGCTCATGCTCAGACTGCACAATGCTGCTGTCTGAGAATGAGCTGTTCAAAATGACATCCATGTGTCCATCCAGGCCCTGCGCAGGACAGGGAGTCTGAAAGCCGGACTGTCCAGCCTAAAACTGGACCTCTGGCCACTCTAGGGGCAGGCTGATGTTAGGGTTTTCTGGCTCCCTGTCCCCCGTCTGGCGCAGTGCCTGGACGGAAGCAGGGATATCCACCTTTTCAGTAGCTTACGCCCAGACAGCGTCTTCACTGAGCCAGGGGCGTGGCCTCATGTCTAGAGGTGTGGCTTCATGGGGATCGGGGGCATGGCTGTTGAGGTCCAGGCAGGCTGCTGTGGAGGTCACTCTCAATATCTTTTAACGACAAACACACACAAACATTAAATGAAATAGATTCAATATATCCAGGCGAAACCGGGTCCTTCTGCTAGTATAGTATATACTCCATCTTGTCCTGATCTATGTAGGATCTATGCAGTGATAACCTCCTTCACATAGCTAGACCAGCTTGCCGTTCAGGGTCCTAGAAAAGCTGGGTGATAAGATTATGTGGCTGCATTGGTGAAAACAGATTACGTTGCCCTGGTATCATATTATGGATGCACACAACATATCAGGGCAGCATTATATAACCAAAATGCCTCAGTCACAGCCCCACAGAGGTTGTTACCCAGCTCTCTCAGACTGCAGAATGCCAGATTAACCTATTTATGAATTAGTAAGGCTAGATTTGCTAGCCAGGGGTCTGGAAAAGCTGAGTAAGTATCCCAGTGACAAATCCTCCATATTGTAGCATAGCTAGACAGATTTGTCAAGGGTCTCAAGAAAGCTGGGCAACAAATTAATGAGGACACTGCCTGGAATGTGATGTGGAATATGTTGGTGCTATATATGAGAGTTAAAAAAATTATATGGACCTGTAGTAGGGACCGCTGAATACTAACTCTTCCTAAGTAAATCCTTCTCCATACTCCCAAATAGTTCCACCTTTCAGGTTCCTGTGAAAGCTGGGTTACAACCAAGTGGAACTGTAATAGACTGCAGAATACTAAAACTACCAAGATAAATCCCCCTCCTCATGTCCAAATAGTGCCATTGCTAGGCAGATTTGCCTTTTAGGGTCCTGGCAAAGCAGAGTTACCACCATGTGCAGCTGTAATAGACTACAGAATATCAAATCTACCAAGATAAAGCTCCTTTCTCACTCCTAAATAATGCCACAGGTAGACAGATTTGCCTTTCAGGACCATGGGAAATCTGTGTTATTTGCTCAATGTAAGGCTTCATTCACACATTGAAATGAAATGAAATGAAATTGAAATTAATGGTTCTGCATACGGTCGGCAAAAAAAAACGGAACGGACACGGAAACAAAAGATAGGATGCGGACCCATTCATTTCTATGGGTCCACAAAAAATGTGGACAGCACACCGTGTGCCGTCTGCATCCGTATGTCCGTTCCGTAGCCCGCAAAAAAAAAAAAAATTGAACATGTCCTATTCTTGTCCGTATTATGGACAAAGATAGTACTGTTCTATTAGGAGCCAGCTGTTCTGTTCTGCAAAATATGGAATACACACGGATGCCATCTGTTTTTTTTTTTTTTGTGGATCCACAATTTGCGGACTGCAAAACACAACGTTCGTGTGAAAGTAGCCTAAGGCCTCATGCACACGAACGTATTTTGTTTCCGCGTCTGTTACGTTTTTTTTTTTGCCCATTTCAATGGGTCAGCAAAAATGCAGACATTACACCGTGTCCACATCCGCAGGTCCGTTCCGTAGCCCCGCAAAAAATATAGAGCATGTCCTATTCTTGTCCGTTTTGCGGACACGAATAGGCATTCTTACAATGGATCCGCAAAAAAAAAAAAACGGAAACATGGATGCCATACGGAACGTCATCCTTTTTGCGGATCCGCAGTTTGCCGACCGCAAAACACATACGGTCGAGTGTATGTAGCCTAAGGGTAACATTATATGGACAATTTATATAGTTCCACAAGACTTGAAACCTCTTCTAGCTATATAGACAAGCATGACATTCAGGCACCAGGGAAAGCTGGGTAGCATGTTCTGTAGTGTCAGTGGCCTGGTACTGTCTAGAATCCCCACACACATACAGGCAGAGGTTTTGTAAGAAGCTTCGGACGTTTTGGAGCTTCCACCTTTTGCTCTATTGAAGTGAATGGAGTGTTAAGCTCCGCCTCCTTCCTGAACCTCCCGTTTGTCTGTGAGCTCGTTTGCATATGTCCATGAAGAAAGGACTAAAGGCAAACATTCCTGAGCAGGTTCTTGTTTTTCAGGGTTTGGTGGCCTGTTATATATTTTGCACCATACAACGCAGCTGAACTTTGCAGTGAAATTCATAAAATCTGAATGTGTTACAAAGATTTCACCTCAAGGGTGAAAGCCCCGGAGGAAATAAATAACTTAACATGCTGCAGACTTAAAATTTTATAAAATCTCATCCCTGCTCCTGGTAATACAATACACTCCAGATCCCCCCCAAATTCTGCTGCACAAAAAGATCAGCAGCATATTTGCTATATGTGAATACAAACCTTACCCAGGTCTTTCAAATCAATGGCCTATCCCTAGGACAGCAATCAGTATTATATAAATGGTGGTCTGATTCTTGCCCCCCTGCACGAGCTGTTTGAAGGGGCTATGGAGCAAGTGAATCCGCCTTTTTATTGCATTGATTTGTCTCATTAGCAGGCAGCCCTGGTCACTAAACAGGAGGAGCTGATCAGTGGGGTGCCGAGAGTCCGACCCCTGCCAGTCCGATATTGATCAACTATCCTAAGGACAGGTCATCAATAGTTCAGTACCAGAGAAATGCTTGAAGAAACAGTCCTCTATGGAGAGATCATGGATATGCTATTCATTTGCGGTTGGCTCTATCATATTCTTTGGCACCACTAGAATGGTGAAGAGCTTTAGTATGGAGAGAATGTCATCAGAAACAGAGGCAGTCACAAAGGTGTGGAAGGTGGGGGTTAAAGGGGTTTTCTGAGACAATACTGATGACCGATCCTCTGTCATCAGTATGTGATTGGTGGGAGTCCTACACCCGACCCCCTGCCGATCAGCTGTTTGAGTGCCACGCCATTTTCTATGTTTTTTTCTATAGAAGTGAATGGAGCTGAGCTGCCATACCAAGAACAGCCGCTATACAATGTAAGGCACTGTGCTTAGTGAGCATGGAGAAGACAGCAGCACTACTGCGAATGCCGATGCCTTCTCAAACAGCTGATTAGCAGGGATCCCAGGTATCGGACTTCCACCGATCAGATACTGATGACCTATCCTGAGGATAGGTCATCAGTAGAGATGAGCGAACGTGCTCGAAACGAGCACTGTACCGCTCGGCTCCCCTGCGCTCGCATGGGAGCAGGCAGCCGCTTCCGTCCTCCTCAGGAGGACGGAAGCGGCTGCCTGCACCCATGCGAGCGCAGGGGAGCCGAGCGGTACAGTGCTCGTTTCGAGCACGTTCGCTCATCTCTAGTCATCAGTATTAACATACATCAGAAATCCCTTTTAAGTCGTATTGGAGTTACATAGTAACATAGCTTATAAGGCCGAAAAAACACATTATCCATCCAGTTCGGCCTGTTTTCCTACAAGTTGATCCAGAGGAAGGCAAAAAAACCCTGTGAGGTAGAAGCCAATTTTCCCTACTTTAGGGAAAAAATTCCTTCCCGACTCCAATCAGGCAATCAGAATCACTCCCTGGATCAACGACCCATCTCTAGTAACTATAACCTGTAATATTGTTACCCTCCAGAAGTACATCTAGGCCCCTCTTGAACTCTTTTAGTGAACTTACCATCACCACCTCCTCAGGCAGAGAATTCCATAGTCTCACTGCTCTTACCGTAAAGAATCCTCTTCTATGTTTATGTACAAACCTTCTTTCCTCCAGACGCAGAGGATGTCCCCTCGTCACAGTCACAGTCCTGGGGATAAATAGATGATGGGAGAGAACTCTGTACTGACCTCTGATATATTTATACATAGTTATTAGATCTCCCCTCAGTCGTCTTTTTTCTAAAGTGAATAACCCTAATTTTGATAATCTTTCTGGGTACTGTAGTGCACCCATTCCAGTTATTACTTTAGTTGCCCTCCTCTGAACCCTCTCCAGCTCTGCTATGTATGCCTTGTTCACAGGAGCCCAGAACTGTACACAGTACTCCATGTGTGGTCTGACTAGTGATTTGTAAAGTGTCAGGACTATGTTCTCATCACGGACATCTATGCCTCTTTTGATGCAACCCATTATCTTATTGGCCTTGGCAGCAGCTGTCTGACACTGGTTTCTGGGAGAAGTCAGGCTATTACCTTCTGATTTAGTGTAAGCTACTTTCCAGACATTCACTACTGGTCTAATAGGAACTATGGAGACATCTCTAGGGGATCTGTACCAAAACATGGACCCACAAAATGCTTCCTCATTCTATCATTGACCTGGGATACAGTAGGATCACTGCCCTTAGAACCCAGCCTATAGACTAACATTCACAGACACAAGAACCAATATAAGCCAGCCACATCGTGAGGAGCCTCCCTGATAAGCAGATATTACCTACAAAGGAATAAAGCTTCCACCGCAGTAAGGAGAATAATACTTCCCTCCACCCGGGTTAGAGACTGCTGCATAATAATCCCTTCTTACTTCTCTAAAGGCGGTTTATTATAATGGAATAAAGACTAAATGGGTCACTAGTATACAACATCTCCAGGGTTGTCCAGCTAGCCCCAGGATGGGCCATCCCAAGCTGACCGGTGGTGTTCTGGGATGTCAGCCACCTGCCGAATAGCATAACATTTGGACAACCCCTTTAATGCTCCTGGGTCAGAATGCAAAATCTGAAAAGGGCCCCAGAACAGTCATCATCTATAGCTTAGGTTTCATCATCCTGGAGTCGGAAAGGAATATTTTCCCCTAAAATTAGGAAAATTGGCTTCAACCTCATGAGTGTTTTTTTTTTTTTTTGCTTTCTTCTGGATCAACTTGCAGGATAAACTATGTTATGATACTATATTAGGCTGAGGGACCTTTTGGGCCCCTGCAGGCTTCATGGCCCTGGTACGACTGCACCCCTATAGTTACACTTCTGCACATCTATCATCCTAAATATGTTGAGAATTGTAACATGAATGCTCAAACAGTGGAGATAAAATGCATGCCACCATAAACTACAGGCTGTTATACATCTCTTTTGATAAGAACGCATCAATAATTTTATGACAAACGTATCAATTACAGTTAAAGGGGTTATCCAGGAATTGATAATTATGACCTATCCTCAAGATAGGTCTTCATTATCACATCGGCGGCGGTCCGAGTCCCAGCACCCCCCAATTAGACATTTCAGGGAGCTGTGCTCACCATATAGCGGCTATGCTTGGTATCACATAGGCACTGCACACAGTATATATACACAGACAACAGAGTGGATGTATGGAGTCACATAGGCACTGTACACTGCATATATACATACAGACAGCAGAGTGGACGTATGGAGTCACTAGGCATCACATACAGTATATACACAGCCATCAGAGTGGACATATAGAGTCACATAGGCACCACCAACAGTATAAACACAGATATCAGACTGGAGTCACATAGGCACCACATACAATATATACACAGACATCAGAGTGGATGTATGGAGTCACATAGGCACCACGTACAGTATACACACAGAGTGGATGTATGGAGTCACATAGGCACCACATACAGTATATACACAGAGTGGATGCATGGAGTCACATAGGCACCACATACAGTATATACACAGAGTGGATGTATGGAGTCACATAGGCACCACATACAGTATACACACAGAGTGGATGTATGGGGTCACATAGGCACCACATACCGTATATACACAGAGTGGATGTATGGGGTCACATAGGCACCACATACAGTATATACACAGAGTGGATGTATGGGGTCACATAGGCACCACATACAATATATACACAGAGTGGATGTATGGAGTCACATAGGCACCACATACAGTATATACACAGAGTGGATGTATGGGGTCACATAGGCACCACATACAGTATATACACAGAGTGGATGTATGGGGTCACATAGGCACCACATACAGTATATACACAGAGTGGATGTATGGGGTCACATAGGCACCACATACAGTATATACACAGAGTGGATGCATGGAGTCACATAGGCACCACATACAATATATACACAGAGTGGATGTATGGAGTCACATAGGCACCACATACAGTATACACACAGAGTGGATGTATGGGGTCACATAGGCACCACATACAGTATATACACAGAGTGGATGTATGGAGTCACATAGGCACCACATACCGTATATACACAGAGTGGATGTATGGGGTCACATAGGCACCACATACAGTATATACACAGAGTGGATGTATGGGGTCACATAGGCACCACATACAGTATATACACAGAGCGGATGCATGGAGTCACATAGGCACCACATACAGTATATACACAGAGTGGATATATGGAGTCACATAGGCACCACATACAGTATATACACAGAGTGGATGTATGGAGTCACATAGGCACCACATATAGTATATACACAGAGTGGATGTATGGAGTCACATAAGGCACCACATACAGTATATACACAGAGTGGATGTATGGAGTCACATAGGCACCACATACAGTATATACACAGAGCGGATGCATGGAGTCACATAGGCACCACATACAGTATACACACAGAGTGGATGTATGGGGTCACATAGGCACCACATACAGTATATACACAGAGTGGATGTATGGGGTCACATAGGCACCACATACAGTATATACACAGAGTGGATGTATGGGGTCACATAGGCACCACATACCGTATATACACAGAGTGGATGTATGGGGTCACATAGGCACCACATACCGTATATACACAGAGTGGAATTATGGGGTCACATAGGCCCCACATACCCTATATACACAGAGTGGATGTATGGGGTCACATAGGCCCCACATACCCTATATACACAGAGTGGATGTATGGGGTCACATAGGCCCCACATACAATATATACACAGAGTGGATGTATGGGGTCACATAGGCACCACATACCGTATATACACAGAGTGGATGTATGGGGTCACATAGGCACCACATACCGTATATACACAGAGTGGATGTATGGAGTCACATAGGCCCCACATACAATATATACACAGAGTGGATGTATGGGGTCACATAGGCACCACATACCGTATATACACAGAGTGGATGTATGGGGTCACATAGGCACCACATACCGTATATACACAGAGTGGAAGTATGGAGTCACATAGGCACCACATACAATATATACACAGAGGGGATGTATGGAGTCACATAGGCACCACATACAATATATACACAGAGGGGATGTATGGAGTCACATAGGCACCACATACAGTATATATACAAACATCAGAGTGGATGTATGGAGTCACATTGGCACCACATACAGTATATACACAAACATCAGAGTGGATGTATGGAGTCACATAGGCACCACATACAATATATACACAGAGGGGATGTATGGAGTCACATAGGCACCACATACAATATATACACAGAGGGGATGTATGGAGTCACATAGGCACCACATACAGTATATACACAAACATCAGAGTGGATGTATGGAGTCACATAGGCACCACATACAGTATATACACAGACATCAGTCTTTCCAGTGTCAGGGCTGGCGACACCTGTGAACCTTGCTCTGTAGATAAGCACAGGGAGCAGCCGGTCTTAGCGCCCACATCTCTCCATTATGTGGAAGTGACGGGGCTCCACACAGCTTCCAGTGGTAAGTGTGCCCCCACCCCAGGATACTCACACTGAAGGCTGCACACCAGGTACACATCCCCGCCGTTATGGGGAGCACTTAGTACCGCTGCTTGGCTGCAGCCAGTCCAGGGGAAGTGCAGTGCTCCTGTCCCCGTGTAGCCGCTTCCTTTCACTTTCTCGGAGCCCTCCTGACGTGTCTGTGGCCGCCCCTCCTCTCTAGCCACAGTTGGACCCTCCCTCCTCCGCTTTCCTCCAGATCATGTGCCTGGCTGGGAGCTCTGACCCTCACGGAATGAGGACAGGGCGGTGATTCTTGTGGGGAGCGCTCGTCTCCGGACTAGAAACAGGCGGTGACCTGGGAGACACGAGAAAGCCTCCAGTTACCAGAGCGGACATTTACCTCAGGCAAGAGCCGCACTGCCTCTGAACAGCGGCATACAGCAATCGCACACAGTAACAGAAAGATAATATTTTTATGGACAAATTGTTAAAGCATAATGAATGATAAAGATTATATTTAATGTATGCCTCTAGCTCAATCTACTGATAAGAACTCATTACCAGCAATTACTGGGAGATGTATAATGATTAGTGTTGAGCGAAGTGAGCTTCATTTGCTTCATCCGAAGTAGCTTTGTTCAAAACTTTGGAATAATACTGTACAGAGATCCACTTTAAAATATGAGATTATGCGTGCCGCCATTTTTTCATTTGGAACCTGACAGAAAATTAACCTCCATATGTTTTCATATGGATTAGGGGTTACAGGCAAATGGCCTGCCCATCTCTGGATGGTGGGGTTTCCAGCGGTCGAATCCACACAGATCAGCTATCACCTAGACAGTAGATGGGGTCACTTTTTAGCTACTGGTATCCCCATTTTAATTGTGTTTTTGTACATTTTTCATTTCTTGACAGCACATACCTGCCTACACAGGGCGATATGCTGCCAACAAACGATGATTTTTAGTTTCACATAAAATGCGGAATCACCTGATGAATGAGCACGTGTCAGATGATCGGTGGCATGAGTATATGAGCATTGTTCTGGATCATTGGCCCATGTGAAAGGGTCCTAAAGGTAGCATAAAAGGGGTTCTCCGGGAATTAAAGGGGTTGTCCGAGTTATGACAAAAAATATATAGCACTGTAAATCTGATGGGCAGCAATATATAACTAAGTTAAGCAAGTTTTAGGCAAAAAAAATCCATATTTCCTAATTTCCCTGGTTCTCTTCTGGTCTTTGTTTACATGCAATAACAACAATCTTAGCCCCTCCCCCTTCTCCCCCCTCTCTGCAAAGGGAATGAATACAAGTGCTGAGTGACATGTCTGCCTGCTGGAATACTCAGCAGCATGTTGTATGTGTAGGACTACAAGTCCCAGCTGTACAATGACACTGCTAATACATACAGGAATTTCTCCCTACCTGTTCTTGTACAATACAATTCCTCTATAGCTCTTTGCCCAGCATTTGTCTCCTCTCACTGCTGCAGCTACTGTTTGTTATAAAGCCTTGAGCCCTCAGTGTGTTCTGGCTGAAGGGGTTAATGTTTTATCTGAAGGAAACCAGGGAGAGAAGATAGCAGGAGCCCGGCAAAGAAAGGGGGCGTGGCCAGTGACATCTCGTGTACAGACTGTTATCTGAACTGAGGCTTGTGAACGAAACATCACAGAGCAGAGAGATAAGGTGACATCACAGGTCATGTGACCCTCAGTCAACTCTGAGAAACCAGCAGCTTTAGAAACACAAAGTATATGGGAAAGTTGTTATACCTGACAAGTTAGAAACATATAAAGAACAAAAAAATAACTCGGACAACCCCTTTAAGAAAATTAAAATACTTGAATATTACTTCATTATAAATATATTCCCAAATACTTTACATTAGTTATAATGGCTCTATTCTTCTGGTGAGCAATCATAAGGAGAAACTAAATGGCCGCCGTCCTATTAGTTCACGCAAAACCTGTCCTAATCACACAGGACGAGAAGTTACTTCATAACACTGAGGTAAAGAGCTGGCTCTTTCTCCTCTCTGCTCTGCTTGTTAGGGATTATGATCCTTAATACAGAGGATATAATCTTTAGCTGAATCTCTGTAGGAATTGAGTTCATGAGCAGATGTGGCTAATGAGCAGCAGGACTTGTATGCAGTCTCCATTACCACAGCCCCATGTTATCACAGTCTGTCCTCTCCGTCCTCTCTGTACTTCATGTCTCCTGATGAACTCCATTCCTACAGAGATTCGGCTAAATATTATATTAAACTGTATTGAGAACCAGAATCCCTGACAAGCAGAGAGGAGGATGAGGCAGCTCTTTCTCTCAGTGTTGTGAAGTTAATTGTCCTGCTGTGTGATTAGGACAGGTTTTGTGTGTACGAATAGGATGGCGGCCATTTTATTTCTCCTATTGATTGCTCCCCAGACAAAACGAGCCATTATAACTAATGAAAGGTATTTGGGAATATATTTATAATAAAGTAATATTTACGTATTTTCTTAATTCCCGGAAAACCCCTTTAAGCTGGATTTACAGGGGCCGACTGAGCAGCCGATTGTTGGGAAAGAAGTGTTCCTTTCCGACAGTCGGCTGCTCGTTCAATGAAGGAGACCACACATTTACATGCAGTGATCTCCTTCACAGTATGAGGATGAGCAGTTGCTATTACGATCCCTCGTCCTCATACAGAATCATGACTTCTGAGTAGCACAATCCAGAAGCCATGATCAGTGGTGCCTGCATGAACGACAGGATCACCAGATGAACAAGTGTTTCACTTGTTCATTGGGTGATCGGCAGCACATTTACCTGGCCAGATTGTCGGGAACCACTGTTTGCAGGAACGGTTGTTCCTAATAATATGCCTGATTAGACTGCCTGAGGAGGACGGATGCGGATGCCTGCGCCCATGCGAGCGCAGGGGGGCCGAGCACTACAGTGCTCGATACGAGCACGTTCGCTCATCTCTAATGCTGATATAAGATCAGTACATTACACAATGATCTTCCCAATGTCAACACTCTTCCCTCTATAAAGTTGTGGCAGGCCTTAAAGGGGTTATCCAAACCTGAAAAACTCACCAACAATGCCCGGGCCCCTCATACAGAGAATACTTACCTGGTCCCCAAAGCCTGTGTCCTTCCAGATCCCTCCACATGTGTCGCTGCATCCAGCAACATGGGGGAGGGGGGGATTCAGCCAATAGTAGGCCGTGCCGCTGATCTCACCTTGCGTCGCACGGAGGTCCTACCACTGGGACCCACACTGATCATGAGAACTGGGGGCCCATACCTCCTTAAATGAAATAAGGACTGCTGCGTTTGTGATGACCTCCTGATCTCTAATCCAAGACAAAATCTTATGCTCTTACTGTCTGAACTTTGGCAATTGTGCTCTTTGTCAGTATTTTTCTTGAACTTATACAAATGTAAATCCATCGGCATACTGCCAATATAGGCAGACCATGCCGCTGCTATGGGGCTCGTGGCGTGGTGCATGGAAGGCCCCGCCCCCTACTTCTGTATTATGAACTATGATTGCTGCCCTGCTACTACTAGTTATATCAGGCATTGAGGCAGCCCACTCCACTTCAGTCCAGGGCAGGGGTGGACTGGGAACTTAAAGGGAACCTGTCATCTCCAAAACACCCCCTGAACTAGAGTAAGCGGTGTATAGTGTAAGTGATGCTGAATCCGAATATGTAAGTTTTATCTTCATACTCACTTCCATTCCAACACTGTTCTCCCACAAACCTGCAGTAAAATGCATTGAGAGGACTCTTCTTTGAGTCCTCTCCATTATATGAGTGAGCACTGGAGTCCACTAAGTGCATTTTACTGCTGGTTTGTGGGAGCACAGCATTGGAATGGAAGTGAGTATTAAGATAAAACTTACATATTCAGATTCAGCATCACTTACACTATACACCGCTTACTCTAGTTCAGGGGGTGTTTCGGAGATGACAGGTTCCCTTTAAAGTGGCCCTGGAAAAAATATTAAAAGTGGCCCTGTTTTGTAGTAAGGTTCAAAATTGATGGAAAGCAGGGCCAACACAAGTAGGCAAGGCCAGCAATACCATATTGTGGCACATTATATCACACCAACAGAGCCAAATATCACAGTCCACCACAAAATACATCCCTAAAAACTTCCACTGCTGGCCCCCTTGGGCATCGGCCCACGGGGAAATTTCCCTGTAAGGTCTATGGCCAATCCGCCCCTGGTCCAGGGCCCTGCTTTCCCTCTGCTCAGGGCCCCCATTGTCTGCACAGCGCGTGCTGAACTCCCTCCCTGTCTAACCAGTGACATCCAGGCTCCAGTGCTCTCTCTTCTGTCTGCTGGGCACTGCTGCACACTGGCCAATCAGCATTTAGCAGTGCAAAGTTCCTGCTGCTGATTGGCCAGTGTATTGCAGCCTCACAGCAGGAGAAACTCAACAGGCTCAGGAGACAGAACTTTACAGGCGGGCGCAGCAGTTGTATACCGCGCTCACGCCCGCGCTGCCTCAGTCACCAGACCGGAGAATGGACTGCCTGAACTCAGCCCCAGGTTCCAGCTTGACCGCTGCCGGCCCAGCAACACTTGACTTGCCCCTGTTATGTGCCACCTGACCACAGCCACAGTCAGAGCAAGGCAGCAGTAAGTGATAAACTGTTAAAAAAAAAAAAGTTCATGGGGGACTATTGATAAAGAAGGGGGGGGGAGACAGAGGGCAGCAGCAGACAGTTTTTGCAGGGTGGGGGGACACTGTTCTGTATATAAGGCTCATAGAGGACTCAGGACAGTGTGCTCCAGCCCCCCAATGAACTCTGCTTTCTGATTATTTGCTCATGTAGAGGACAGTGTGCCCAGCAGCCTCATACAGCTAAGGCTACATTCACACTGGCGTTTTTGCCGGATCTGGCAGGGTTCGGCAAAAACTCTTCCGTTACTGATAATACAACCACCGGTTGTATTATCTCCAAGATGGATCTGTCATGAACTCCATTGAAAGTCAATGAGGGACAGATCCATTTTCTATTGTGTCTGAGAAAACGGATCCGTCCCCATTGACTTGCATTGTGGGTCATGATAGATCCATTTTGCTCCGCATCCCATGATGGAAAGAAAATCGCAGCATGCTGCTCTCCAGTATGAGAACGGAATGGAATGCATTTTGGAGCACTCCGTTCTGTTCAGTTACGTTTTGTCCCCATTGACAATGAATGGGGACAAAACGGAAGCGTTTTTTTTTTTTTTAATATTGAAACCCTATGATGGATCTCAATACCGGAAAATTGAAACGCTAGTGTGAAAGTAGCCTAAAAATGTACCCCACTTCCGGTACCCGCGTTGCTCCCGATACCTACACAGCTGCTACTGCTGGGGGAATGGCAGGGGAGGAGCCAGGGTGGGTGGTGGGATGGGCCAGTGGTGGTAAGTGGGCGGAGTTAGTGGGGCCCCATTCACATTCTTGCTATGGGGCCCTATGATTTTTATGTACGCCCCTGTGTGAATCCCTTATGTAAAAAGGCCCATCTACTCCTACATTGCACCCTGCCTTTAACACCATCACCCTGACCAAGAAGATTGCAGTAACCATCTCCATAGGTGATTGTGAGATAACAACCCGCAGGAGTTAAGAGATGGTAAGAGATCTGACATCGTTTCTTTTGGCACATTTTTCACCTTAATTATCTGGTTTTACCTGAGTTAGTAAAAGTTACGTTTTAAATATTCTGTTTTATAGCCCTATCCTCTTTTTGTTTTGCATATTGGCCTGGTGAGGATTTCACCCACTTGTATACGATCATCTGGGTATTGTATTTATTTCTTCTACTCCTACATGGGTCACAACTGTACCACTACACTGGTGCACGAAATCCATTAAATATCTGGGGGTGGGAATTACACACTCACTGACCAATCTACATAACCATAACATTTTCTGTTACATTCATTCCCTTCAACACATGCTAAAGACTCAAAAGCATTTTTCTTTACCAAATATCCTGAAAATGGTAAAATTCCCTAGTTTACTTACCTTAATTTATTACAATATCTTCCTCTCTATCTATGCCAAAAATTTCTGCTACAGCGTAGATGGAATTGGAGGCTCAATTTTCCTAACATCCGATGTTATAACCTGGCTGCATTGGCCAGATATTATATTACTGGTTGTCTCCAGTCTACTGCATATCACTCAGATTCAGTGAATTGTTTGAACATGTTATACCTACCGTATGCCTTACTACCAGAAGAAGCTAGGTCAAACACTTTACTGTTGAAACTTTGCAGGCTTAACGCAAAATACATATCCTGAAATCACTTGACCCCTTTACTTTGACACTGAATCCAAATTTCAACAGGGTACCTAACACCAGTGGTGTACCTCCAATAGAGGCAGACCACAGAGCTGCTGCAGGGCCCATGGGGAAAAGGGGCCTGTAGTGAACCAAAGGCCCCGCCCCCTAATTACACTCTTTACTGTCTAGCTCCAGTACAATATCCATATCATCAGTGGAGAAAGCTAAAGGATCTATGATCATGCCATCACAGGTCCTGTACATCTAGTAAAAGAACTGCACAAAGCATGGTGTAGTTCCCAGGTTACATAGGAGCATCTGCCAGGACCTGTGATGACATCATCATCACAGGTCCTGGACATCTAGTAAAAGAACTGCACAGCACATAATCGACCCCCAACAGCATGGAGAAGAACTGCAGCTCTCCACTGAAACTAGAATGGAGTGGTAAGAGGAGGTCCTCCTCCTTTCTCTTCATTTGTACCCCATTCCCTATTTTTACTCATCTGATATATAGTACTGTAGACAGTTACAACCACCATTACCTCATGTACCTCACATAATAGCCATAATATATAACTGACCACATACATCAGTACACACTGCATCTATTATACCTCTCACCTCACGTGTGTGTACACTGCTATATATACTATATATCTGTACCCACTACATCTATTATACCTTGTACTTCTCACATCAGTGCAGTGCTCTGTATATACACACTACTCACAAAACTGATATTTGGCTTGTGGGTGAAATTTCAGGGTGAAACTAAAATATAAAACCTCTAACCTTTACAGGTGAAATTAATGTGACCTTCTCTAAACTCTTGAATGCACATGTATAACTGTTTAATATTTCAGTACTTTTTGCAAAATTTGCTGTTCTCTAACAAGGAGCTTAAAAGCAAAATTCACAACAGGTGTTTGATCCATGAATCACCCAAGAAATTAGAATTGGTATTTAAACAGTCCTCCACATCATGCTGTTCACATTTTGATATCATAAGACCAAGATGATAACTAACAATTAATCAACAGTACCTCACCATTGCAAGGCTTCAAGCAGTATGTTCTCAGATGGAAGGGGCCACTGAGCTTAGAGTGTCATCAGCAGGTTGCAACAGAGAGACTGGAAGAGTCACAGAAAGGCATAGAAGTGGACCTCCTTTGCCCACATCCCACACTGATGACCGCTTCATTGTGAACAATGCCCTGTGGAACCGTATGATGAATGCCACACAACTCCAGTCACATTTAAGGGAGATGAGAGGCACCCAAGTGTCACGTCAGAACATTCAAAACCGTTTACATCAGCCTAGTCTGCATGCTAGACAACCTGCAAGGATACCTGACCATAGACGTCATCGTCTTGCATGGGCCAGGTAGCATCTACACTGGACGAGGGACCTACACTTTGTGAATGGTACAGTGACAAGCCCATACTACTTGAACAACATCATTAATTTAGTCATTGTGCTTCTGCATGAACAACACAGGCCTAACTTCATCTTCATAGACGACAATGCTCCTGTTCATCGAGGTGGCATCATCAGGGAACGGCTGCTGGAGACTGGGGGACCGCAAATGGAGTGGCCTGCACTTTCTCCAGACCTAAATCCCATTGAAAACCTATGGGATCAGCTGAGTTGTTGTGTAGAGGCTCGTAACTCTGTACCCCAGAACCTCAATGACCTGAGGGCTGCCCTTCAAGAAGAGTGGGATGCCGTGCCTCAGCAGACAATAAGTCGACTTGTGAACAGCATGAGACATTGTTGTCGAGCTGTAATTGATGCACATGACACGTTATTGAGACATTGACATTTTTGTGGGGTATACCCACCACTGATGTTGGCTTTGTTTCAGTACATTGTTTGAGATAAGGAAATCACAATTGCATGCTTCTACTTAAATGCCCTACTTTCATGATATAATATCCCTGTAGCGTGAATGTTTTACTTTTTCCATAAATTTCACCAGAAAGCCAAATATAACTTTTTGTGAGTAGAGTATATATACACACACATTGCATCCATTAAATCATAAAACAATAAATTCTTTATTTCATCATCATATTTAAAACAAAAAAAAAAAAACAGAGAAAAGAATCCACAAAACATTAGTGAAACAAGTGAGGGACCACTGGAAAATGGCCAGCAGCAATTACATCCACGTTGGAACAGGCGAACATCACATAATAACATAGTAACACCGACTCACTACCAGAAAGGCCCAAATGCAAAAAAGTCCTAACAGTTTTCCAACATGGGACAGTGTATTGGTTGTCTATTTAGACCCTACTAAATTATAATTAAAAAGGTTCACTTGGATGGGAGCATTGTATGTGAAAAGACCCATCATTAATGGCACTGAACTGCGTCTGGTAATGAACTCCACCCCGCCCAAAAATATGACCAGAAAAGCTAGAACTTCACTGGATGCAATGAGTTCAAGCTGCTATATGAAAGAAACCTGTGATAAAACAGAGCGAGAATCCCCGACACGTGTGCCCCAATATAAGAGAAATGCCTCACCAAAAATGACTGTCGCACCTCCCAGGTGCATGCTCATCGGGAACGGGAGATTCCCATAATAAAGATGGACACCACAACCAATCCCAGCGTACCACGTGTCAACATCACGTGATTGCTGTATTGGATAAACAGATAACTCCATACTAGACAGGTATGGACACGACATCTTCAATGTACATATATACAGCCCTATACAGTGAACTTAAACTGTATAACAATCTCCTAAATACATTAATCTCATATATAAGAACAAAATATGCACAACCATTATATCCAATGTCATTTTCTCCATCGACCCAGATAATCAACGACCCATAATCTAACCCATAATTACTACACAGATATTAAAATGAAAAATCCTTTGATTAAACACATAATTATATAATATAAGGTGACATACATGATTAGAGCACATCATTGTACAATATATAACATACATGATTAAAATACCCAATTATATACTATAAAGTGACATACATGATTATACCATATAATTGGGTACATATACCCATACATATGTACTCACACACATGTTCCTAAATAAAAATATATGACCATGTGCACACCACTAAAAGTACCAAAGGTGTAAGAAGGTGTTCCTGTGAAAGGTGAAAAACAAAAAGTGCTGGTGACCAACCTCTAGTAATGTGCACGTCACATAGTAATATCTTAAAAAGAAGTTACAATATCTCACACAATTCATATAATATATTAGGAGAATGAATGAGTGACACAATATGTATGTGACAGCAATAAAAATGAATAAAATATAAAACATTTAAAATATATAAAATAAATAAATAGAAGACAAAAAAACAAAGCACAAAATCTTCATAGCGCATGAACACACGGAGACACATCTTAGGGTACTTTCACATCTGCGTTTTGGATGCTACCAGTCCAAACGCATTGGCCAGTATCCGTCAGTATCCAAAACGCAGACTTTATAAACGTATCCTGCTCCATAGTGATGAATTGATCTTGGAACAGGATCCGTTTCTCTGCGTTTTGGAAGCGCAGACAAAAATTCTACAACCCTAAGATGTGTCTCCGCATGCTCATGTAATGTCTGTTCCCAATACATCAGTTACCTCAGAGGGGGTTTGAACAAGAGCAAGCTGACCACCACTACTACATGGCCGCGGTGGTCGTAACTAGGGGCAACAGCCTGACTGATGTGTGTGGGACAATGGATATACAAATAGGCAAATCTTCTAAATGGTACATTTTATATAAATACATTCTATTAGTAATAATATTGGTATGGCTATATCTAATAATACAAACTACATGTGTGAGATGGGAATACCTCTTTAAGGAGACAAATACAGATCATTACAAGCTTCATGCTATTAATCCACATCATCTATCATATAGTAGCTTAACCTAAAAAGAAACACAAGACAAGAAGAACAGGAAAAAGTTAAAAATGGATAAAAGTAGATAAAAACAAGCAATGTTTCCCATTGAAGAATAATAGAAATGGGGGCTGGCTTCCAAATAACCAAAATTTACCTCCAGTGTATACCAGAATACCTAGCTACACAAAGGGAATAAAACTATTGTATTCATTCAATCCCCAAGGACACAACGTACCCAATTTATAGTTCCACATTGTTTCTCTTTGGGCTAGTGTCTTCTTCCAATTTCCACCCCTGATGGTAGGATACACATGATCTATAGCACTCGCTTTCAGGAGACTGGCATCACTATTTCAACTTGAAATATCTTGGTATTGGTTTAAGGTTTGAAATAAACTCTACATCCAGTGATGAGGCAATATCCAAACATGTTCCCATACCCGTCTTTTGAACTCTCAGTAGTCCTCCCAATGTATATTTTTTTCACATGGGCTTGTTGTGTGATACATTGTGTGATACCTATTGAGGTACAATCTAGCCTGTGAGTAATTTTATAGGATGTTTCCCCAGTTGAATTCTGAAAAGGAATAATACCTCACCACATTAGGGCATGCAATACACTTTCCACATGGGAAACAAACCCACTTAGGTCCCCTTGATCCAAAAGCCTTTGGTTGCTCACCTTTGTGATAACTGTGAACCAGCATATCTCTAAGGCTCTTGGATCTTCTGAAGGCAACAGATGGCTTTGTAAATCCGTCCAGGGTCGGACTGGCCCACCGGTGAACCGGTGAATCCACCGGTGGGCCCCGACGCTTGCTGACCACGCCCCCACATAGGTAATAGCCGGTCCGCGCGGCCGGCGCTTGTGATAAATGCCGCCCACGGCCCATGTTCATACTAGCAAGCGCTTCTGGAAGCGTTTGCTAGTATGCTGCAAGAGCGGCTAGAGCCGGTGGAGAGAAGCGCAAGAAGCGCTTACTTACCCCGGCCTCCAGTTCCTCCCTGGTCTCCTGTACAGGCGCGTACAGCGCGCACTATGACCTGTGACGCTGTACGCAGTCAGGTCACGTGCAGGCGCAGCGCGGGCTTGGAGACAGCAGGGACTGTTGAACACCCAGGCGGACACGGAGAGCAGCGGAGCAGGAAAGGTAAGTCATGTATTTATTTTTAGTCTGATCTGAGGTCTGATGGGGGGTCTGTGACATGGAGGGGGGCCCGCAACTCGCATATTTGGGGGCCTGGAGGCTGATATTGAGGGGGAGGCAACTGAGCAAGTGACTGTGACATGGGGGGGGGCCCTGAGCAAGTGACTGTGACATATGGGGGAGGGGGGGCCTGAGCAAGTGACTGTGACATGGGGGGGGGCCTGAGCAAGTGATTGTGACATGGGGAGGGGGGGCCTGAGCAAGTGACTGTGGACATATGGGGGAGGGGGGGCCCTGAGCAAGTGACTGTGACATATGGGGAGGGGGGCCCCTGAGCAAGTCACTGTACATATGGGGAGGGGGGGCCCTGAGCAAGTGACTGTGACATATGGGGGGGGCCTGAGCAAGTGACTGTGACATGAGGGGGGGGGCCCTGAGCAAGTGACTGTGACATATGGGGGGGGCCCTGAGCAAGTGACGGTGACATGGGGGGGGCCTGAGCAAGTGACGTGACATATGGGGGGGGGGCCTGAGCAAGTGACTGTGACATAGGGGGGGGGGCCCTGAGCAAGTGACTGTGACAATTGAGGGGGGGGGGGCCCTGACAAGTGACTGTGACATATGGGGGGGCCCTGAGCAAGTGACTGTGAAATATAGGGGAGGGGGGGCCCTGAGCAAGTGACTGTGACATATGGGGGAGGGGGGGCCCTGAGCAAGTGACTGTGGGGGGCCAGCATATGGGGACATTGGGGGGGGGCCCTGAGCAAGTGACTGTGACATATGGGGGAGGGGGGGCCCTGAGCAAGTGACTGTGACATGGGGGGGGGGTTCCTGAGCAAGTGACTGTGACATATGGGGGAGGGGGGCCCTGAGCAAGTGACTGTGACATGGGGGGGGGGTCCCTGAGCAAGTGACTGTGACATGGGGGGGGGGCCTGAGCAAGTGACTGTGACATATGGGGGAGGGGGGCCCTGAGCAAGTGACTGTGACATGGGGGGGGGGGCCCTGAGCAAGTGACTGTGACATATGGGGGAGGGGGGCCCTGAGCAAGTGACTGTGACATGGGGGGGGGCCCTGAGCAAGTGACTGTGACATATGGGGGAGGGGGGCCCTGAGCAAGTGACTGTGACATGGGGGGGGGGGCCCTGAGCAAGTGACTGTGACATATGGGGGAGGGGGGGTCCCTGAGCAAGTGACTGTGACATATGGGGGAGGGGGGGGCCCTGAGCAAGTGACTGTGACATATGGAGGAGGGGGGGCCTGAGCAAGTGACTGTGACATATGGGGGCCCTGAATAATTAATTAACTGATATTAGGGGGGTGGGGGTCCTCCTGGGCAAGTGACATGTGGGGGCCCTGAATAAATGAATAATAACTCATATTGGGGGGGCCTAAATAAATAAATAACTGATATGGGGGGGGGGCAGGCACATTCTTTGCACAGGGGCCCACTGCTGTCTGTGTCCGCCCCTGCTGCAAGCGTCATCACGCTGACGCTTCAGCACAGCTAGCTGTTAATAAAATGCCTCGCCTTACGCTGTGCTGCGCAGCGGTGGGACTTGAAGTGAGTGAGAAGCAGTGTGCTGTCTGCTTTGCTCACGTAATTAAGTTTTATGGTGGCCTCCTGGAGGAAAAAATAGGTATTTACAGAAATTATAGTACATTATATTCACAACATACATAAACCTATCCAAAAAAAGTCACTTCCACCTAAGAACTACAACTCTCAGCAGTTGCATGACCTGCTGAGAGTTGTAGTTCTTTCAACCAATATATTGTGTTGGTCTAAATTTACATTTGAAGGTCAAACTGATACTTTCTGTTACACCTTCAGTTCTAATTTTTTTCTATTTTTCAGGGTCGTGAATGCAGAGGACTACGTCAGATTCGGTGGACTACGTCGGACCAGCTTTTATATTTTTTTAATAAAATGGTCAAACAGGGGTCTGGGGGAGTGTTTATTTCAATAAAATGTTTTATACTTGTGTGTGTGTATTTTTTTTTACAATACTACAGTTTTAGTAATCATGGCTATCTACAGACGGCCCTGATAACTAATACTGGGCTTAGTGCTTGCCGGTATGGCAGGCCAGCACTAACCCCAACATCTATTACCTCGGCACCCACCGCCACCAGGGGTGTCGGGAAGAGCCGGGTACCCGCAGGGCCGGACCTTCTAAATTGAGGGTCTGGTTCTGGGGCGGCTGTAGGCTGGTACCATTAGGCTGGGAAGGGCCAATAACCGTGTCCCTTCCCACCCTGGTAGTGCCAGGCTGCTGCTGCTGGTTGTATCTGGCTGGCAAAGGAAAAAAGGGGGGGACCCCACGCCATTTTTTAAAAAAAATTATTTAATTATTTTTGTAAAAAAATGGCATGGGGTCCCCCCTTTTTTCCTTCACCAGCCAGATACAACCAGCAGCGGCAGCCTGGCACTACCAGGGTGGGAAGGGACACGGTTATTGGCCCTTCCCAGCCTAATGGTACCAGCCTGCAGCCGCCCCAGAGCCAGACCCTCAATTTAGAAGGTCCGGTCCTGCGGGTACCCGGCTCTTCCTGGCACCCCTGGTGGCGGTGGGTGCCGAGGTAATAGATGTTGGGGTTAGTGCTGGCCTGCCATACTGGCAAGCACTAAGCCCAGTATTAGTAATCAGGGCCGTCTGTAGATAGCCATAATTACTAAAACTGTAGTATTGTAAAAAAAAATACACACACACAAGTATAAAACATTTTATTGAAATAAACACTCCCCCAGACCCCTGTTTGACCATTTTATTAAAAAAAAAAAAAAAAGCTGGTCCGACGTAGTCCACCGAATCCGACATAGTCCTCTGCATTCACGACCCTGAAAAATAGAAAACAAACACAGACCACTTACCTCTTCCTGCACTGGGATAATACACACAGCGATGTCACTGTACAGGGATAACAAACACAGCGATGTCACTGTACAGGGATAATAAACACAGCAATTTCACTGTATAGACATAATAAACACAGTGATGTCACCGTACAGAGATAATAAACACAGTGATGTCACCGTACAGGGATAATAAACACAGCGATGTCACTGTACAGACATAATAAACACAGCGATGTCACTGTACAGGGATAATAAACACAGCAATTTCACTGTATAGACATAATAAACACAGTGATGTCACCGTACAGAGATAATAAACACAGTGATGTCACCGTACAGGGATAATAAACACAGCGATGTCACTGTACAGGGATAATAAACACAGTGATGTCACCGTACAGGGATAATAAACACAGTGATGTCACTGAACAGACATAATAAACACAGTGATGTCACTGTACAGGGATAATAAACACAGTGATGTCACTGTACAGGGATAATAAACACAGTGATGTCACTGAACAGACATAATAAACACAGTGATGTCACTGAACAGATAAACACAGGATGTCACTAGATAACAGGGTACCGGATAAACACAGTGATGTCACTGTACAGGGATAATAAACACAGTGATGTCACTGTATAGGTATAACAAACACAGATATTTCTTTATGGTGGGCCCCAAGAATTATTTCCTCTGGTGGGCCCTAGGTACTCCAGTCCGACCCTGAATCCGTCAGTCATCAGTCAACAAAATAGGCCAATGCTTTCTCAATATTTCATAAACCAACTCGGATGTAGAATTAAAAGTGGTAATAAATCTCATAACATCAGAATTTGTGTGAGACCTACAAGCATGCAACATTCTCCCTCGTCAGCCAGCATAGTACAATTCTGGGCCCTCCTTATCGTCCTATTACTATACCCCCTTTCCTGAAATCTAATGTCAGATCCTTTATATGTTTTTTGAAGGAATGTTCTCCAGAACAGATGTGCCTAATGCACAAAAATTGTACTACCGGGATATTATTATATATAAAGATGCATTCAACAAGTTATTTGTTGCAGTAGGTTAATTTTCCCTTCCTTCACTACCTCTAATCTAGTTATGTGAGAGAAGTACTGTACCATGTAACTCATACTTATAAATTCCTTCCCATTATGACATGTCCCACAATACTAAAAGGTAGTTAGATGATCCTAACGCATTCCTTGATGCTCCCACTCGTAGAACAATCCCTCCACTTCCTCCCGACCTCTAGATACGTAGAGATGCTTCTGAAGCTAATTTACAGGGCATGTATTACTGTCATCTGGGGACATAGAAAGGGAATTGTTTTTTTCCCATTTCTGCCTGTTTTAAAAGCAGAATCTCTGAGGAAAACCTACATCATTACACTTGGAATTGCTCGCATATACAACGATTCTGGGTTGAACTACACAAATTTATTATCTGACACTTAAACACTCCTGTAGATTCTGTATGGATGATTATGGGCTTTATAGATAAAACACAGCATAAAATACCAAAAAAAGGACCTTAAATTATTGCCTGTTTTGTCCGGCAAAGAAAGCATTTTTTCTGGAAACAACCCCTCACTCCTTCATTTAACTTTTTTTAAGCTATTTTTTGTGAAAATGGATTGGATAAACAAGTCCCAGCATAAGTAAAGAAAGGTTAAGACCTTCTTAATTGCAAGCATCAATTAAAGTGAATGGGTCCGCAATCCAGAAGGTTTGGTGTGAAACGGAGGCACAGATTGGAAGCCCACACGGCCGGCATAAACTGGATTCATGTTTCTCTTTAACCACATGGTACCAAGCACAAATACTGAGAAATTATCCTCCAATCTCTGTTTCTTGATTTTTCACCTACAATTTCTGATATTTCTAATCCTTTGTTCTTATTTTCTTCTGCCCAGCAAAAGTGGGGGTTCATGCATTAATCTTGTGTCTACTGCTATGATACTTGATGAGGGGGCAGGGTTATCTGAGCTCTCTAAGATCAATTTGATAGGAGTCAGAAGGAAGGGATGGGATAGGTCACTGTTTAATTATTTAGGTTACTTTGTTATGTTGGATATTTGCCTGAATGGCCATGCGTTCCTGGCCCTTAAGAGGCCTGTTTCTATGGGTTCACCAGTGCTGATGGATAGTTCTACCAGTTTATTACATTTCATCATGATACCCATCTCTACCCCTCCTCCTTTTTCTTATCCTGTCCACCCTGGATGGAGATATTCTACACATCACTCAGGATATTGAGGGTGACTCAATGGGGGTCAGGACGGTGAGTGAGTGAACCTTCAGTATGTGTTCATAATGATATTCTCAGGGGCCCGTGCACTGATCATGCATTTCTCATGTTCACATGCTGTGTTATACCATATTCTTGACTGTTATTTGTTAATGTTATATAATTTCAAAATGTTAATAAAAACAAATAAAAAAATAGACATCAGAAAAAATCAGATGTCTATTTGCCACTGAATCTGAGTTTGACTCAGACCTCATGGGGATTCTGCATTAAATATATAAATTATAAAACTGTTACAGGATTTTTTTTCTAAAACTAATACCTTCATCTATAGTTCAACTCCAGCAGATGCCATTGCACTTGTTTTTTTTTCCAGATTGACCCCTCTGTCGAGCCGCTATGCCCCCCGCTCTGTTCTGGCTCCTAAAATGCTAATGTGAAGCGCTTGGCAGCAGTTGGACAGAATTATGGACAGGGAGAAGTATACACCCGCTGAGGAGAGCTGAGGTCTCCTTCTCCTTGTACCTTTGCTACTTGTTAGCATTTTAACCACCAGAACAGAGTTCCCAATGGCATCTGCTGGAGGAGGACTACAGAGGAAGGTACTAGTTTTAGAAAAAAACTGGGACAGGTCCTATTTAAACAGTGACATGTCACCTTTTAACATGTATTTCAAATCCACATGGAAAAATCAGTACAGATTCCCATTGGTAAGAAGAGATGCAGATGTGACATAGTTTTCACCTGGATTTCTATCGAGAGATTGCTGTTCATGTCATTAGCATTTGTAGTTAAAACATAAAACTACAGTCGGTAAGGAGTAACATGCTCGCCACATGCTCTATTGGCCATTGAACTACAGGATACATTTGTTTAGTGACACTGCAGACCTTAGCAGCAGGTAAGTCTTGAACCAGTGCAGCAGCATTCCTGGCCATGCAGACGGCTGCAGCCCTGCCCACTTGAGTTGGGTCTTGCTTCAGTTCCCTTGACAGCCAGCTTGGGACAACAATGAAGGGATAGGCAGAGCCTAAGGCTAGGGCTACTCGATGACATTTGTCGCGCGACATTGTGTCGCACCAATGTCACGCAACAATTTTTACAATGGAAGTCTATGGTGTCGCACTGCGTCATGCGACATGCTGCGACTGCGACACGACAGTCGCAAAAAATCCATTTTCTATGGGTTTTTCTGCGACTGTCATGTCGCAGTCGCAGCATGTCGCATGTCGCAGTGCAACACCATAGACTTCCATTGTAAAAATTGTCGCGCGACATTGGTGCAACACAATGTGGCGCGACAACTGTCGCGAGTGTAGTTGTGTACTATGTGTCGTGCGACACATGTCGTCGTGTAGCCCTAGCCTAAAAGGTGCTGCTGCTTCTTCTCGGGATCTGTGGGGTTAACAGAGTAATATCCATCACTTTTTGAGATGGAAATAACCCTGCAATAAAGCATAGCAAAGTAACATAGCTATAAATAAGACGGAAATTGTGGGCACCAGGACCTTGTTCCTTAATTCTATAAGCCCCTTAATCACTTTTAGTGCACCTTGTAAGCTTTTAACAAGATACGGATTTGGTTCAGGATTTGACTGAAACCATTCTTGAAAATTTGCCAGGACCGTACAAGTCTGAGTTTTGTACATATCTATAAATAAGCAGATCTGGATTAACAAGGCGGTTCATTTATATCAGATCCAAGCCCTCCAAATATTTAGTGCTATCTTTAGCTGCTCACATTTTTAATGTATCTTTTTTTTCATTTTGGTCTGTTTTGCAGAAGAAGAACCTGTGTTTCTCCACAATGCCCATGTATACTCATGTACTTGGCTTTGGGGTAGCTTTTCTATTCCTGAGCATAGGTCATCAGTTATAATGTCTCAGAAAACCCCTTTATTCGCCATCTGCCGGTTTTGTGGCTTTTATTCAGGAGTTTTTTGTATACAATAGGATTCATTTATTATGACCCCTATGCCAGAAACTGGCATAAAAACCACAGACTCCTGATTTGCAGCTTTTTTTATCATCTCTGTACCTACATTTGGGTGCAAGTGATGTTTCTATGCTGTCCTCACCACTGGGGATCAGCACATTCACTATTATTTAAGCCACTTCCCTGACATAATGGACATCTGAAATATACTCCAACTAGGGGCTGGAGTAAAAACTCAATCTAGGCATATGGGCTGTCCTCATCATAAATTACGTGCATCCTACGGCGGTGTAGGAGAATGTGTCTTAACATCTAATATTTTCTTCATGGTGTTTTTCCCCTATAGGGAAGGTGCTGAAACAATTCTAAAAGCTGCACTTTTGCAAAGAAGCAAAAAGATAAAAAACATCAGGAGCCGCCCTACAACAGAAATGCGGCAACAATGTGATAATAAAAAAACAAGTGAAAAAAAAAGAAAAAACCTGTGTGAAAACTGCCTCAATGTCAGTATAATACTGCCACCCATAATTCTTATTTAATAGTACCAGCCATACCAAGAGTAGTGATGTAGCAGTACCAGTGTCTAGATGGATCTCGACAGTGTTGTGTTTTTAGCAATAAAACTATGTGAATGTCCCATCTTGATCAGGCCTCGCTCACACATCAGTGTTTTGGTCAGTGATCTCCTTCAGTAATTGTGAGTCAAAACCAGGAATGGAGCCTCCACAGGGATAAGGTATAAGGGAAAGCTTTGCTCCTGTTCTGTGTTTTTGGCGAACAATTAGCAAGGGAAATCACTGACCAAACACTGAACTAAAAAAAAAAATCCCAAGGTGTAAAAAATAGTGACAATCCAAAACCAAAAGAATTTGGAGAAATGTTTTTTTACAAGTAATACAAAATATTAGTATAAATGTGTAGCATATATTATATTAAAGGCTGACACTACCCAAAAAGAAAATAGTTTTCCAAGGTCCCTTTGAAAAGAGATCAATAACAAAAGAGTATCTGAGATATAGAAGACTGGTCAGACCAGTTTGTAAAACCCTAATCTTATGAGCACCACCTTTAATCCTATGGATTGCAGGATTTACAGCAATATCTGTCCACTTGATTTGCCAGGTATTTGGGAAACATGAAATTGGGCTTACATATAGCATTAAAGGGGTTGTTTAATCAGGACAAATTCTGGGATAAAAAAAAATGTAAAAAAAGTATAGTCGCCAAATCCCTGCCAGATTGGTTTTCAACGTTTATCAGGTCTCTACTTGCTGGTCCTATCTCAACACATGAAATGAATGCACCTGCTCAGCCAATCACTGGGTGCAGTAATGATTCTTCTCAGCCAGTCATTGGCTGAACGGGCATCTTCAGACATTTCCTGCGTGTCGAGAGCAGAAAACGGAAGAACTAGGACCCGGTAAACAGTGGAACAGGAGTGGCAGGGGATTGGTAAGGGTGAGTATCCCTTTTTTTATTTTACTTGAATCATTTCTAAACAAAATCACAAATCCTTTAATCTTGCTTTGCAGGTAGTCAACTTGCTCGACTTGTTGGGGCAAATGTCCCTTTTGAATTGCTATTTAAAGGGACAGTCCAGCCATTTACATTTTTTTTAAAGGCTGTATCTTGCTAACACCCTTTTTCAGATTTATTCGCAATAGTGTTTAAAAAGTTGCAAACCCAGGATTTGCCACTTTGATACCAAGAATATGGCATAGGGGAATGATAAATTTATCCCTTTGCTTCACATGTATGTTTGAGAAAGGTTCATAGGTTCATACCAAGCCAAAACAAATCTCAAGTTGACGATCATGCAATTAGTCTGAAGATCATCAACCCCTTCTAACTATTGTAGTCTGGGATTTCAACCTGTAGATACAGGCACCACTACTGAAGAGTTCCAGCTGGACTACATACATATGTTTTTCCCACATCAGTTTCTCTGTCTAGTGATTCTCTGTTCATTTCAGAACATGGGAGAAATGCCTATCTGCTCATATGGGCCAGAACCTTTGCAGTAACATAGCAGTAGAACGGAGCTTTTTTAGGATTAGAAAGATGGGTTGGAAAGTAAAGCTGCTCGTACACATGAGATAACTGTTGGCCAAATGCAGCTTCTTGTCCCAGTCAACTCATGTATATGCACGCTCAGCAAAACCTCTGGTAGTGGCATATCTATCCGAAAACAAAAGGATTGGGCAGTTGAAATCAAATATACCTGATCCTTATCTCCCCTGCCATCAGCCATTGGGGTAGATTCAGGAAGACGCCATACACACAGGGCCGGACTGGCCGTCTGGCACTTCTGGCAAAAGCCAGAAGGGCAGCTGCCCTCCGTGGGCCGCTCCCGTCCCCCTTGCTGGGCCGCACCGCTAATTAGCCAGGTGCAGTGCGGCCCTGCGCACAGATGGGGGCGGCGGCGGGGCAGAGGGAGATGAGCGCTTCCATTGTGGAAGTGCTCATCTCCATAGTCATCTGTATCGCCGTCCTCAGGACGGCGATACAGATGCCTGTATTGTACTGTGGGGCAGGGGAGGGAGAGGCGTCTCCCCTGCCCGTTCCTCTGATAGGCTGCAGGCACTAGGCCTGCAGCCTATCAGAGGCCGGCTTAGCCGTATAGCGCGGGACACAGGCCGGAACTGGCCTGCATCGCATCGCTACCAGCACCATGGAGGTAAGTATAAGTGATAATTTTTTTTTATTGTAGCACGGAGCGGAGCTCTATTGGGGGCACTGGGGGCATTTTTACTGGCACAATGGGGCACTGGGGGCATTTTTACTGGCACTGGGGGCATTTTTACTGGCACAATGGGGCACTGGGGGCATTTTTACTGGCACATGGGGGCATTTTTACTGGCACTGGGGGCATTTTTACTGGCACATGGGGGCACTGGGGGAATTTTTACTGGCACATGGGGGCATTTTTACTGGGGGCATTTTTTTCCTGGCACATAGGGACACTGGGGGCATTTTTTACTGGCACATGGGGGCACTGGGGGGCATTTATTACTGGCTCTGGGGGCATTTATTACTGGCACTTGGGGGCATTTATTTATGGCATGGGGGCACTGGGGGCATTTTTACTGGCACATGGGGGCATTTAACTGGCACTGGGGGCATTATTACAGGCACTGGGCCATTTTTACTGGCACATGGGGGCACTGGGGGCATTTGTTACTGGCACATAGGGCACTGGAGGCATTTCTTACTGGCACATGGGGGCACTGGGGGCATTTCTTACTGGCACTTGGGGGCATGTATTTATGGCATGGGGCACTGGGGGCATTTTTACTGGCACTGGGGGCATTTTTCTGGCACATGGGGCACTGGGGCATTTCTTACTGGCACATGATTTTGGGGGGAAACTTCTGGCGCATTATTGGGGCATTTCTTACTGGCACATAATTTGGGGGGCATCTATGGGTGGGGAGCACTTCTTACTGGCACATTATTGGGGTGAAATTTTGGGGGCACTTCTTACTGGCACATTGGAAGAATTATTACTTCTGGGGCACAGTGGGGACATTAGTACTGTTGGGGGCACTATTACTAACAAGTGCACTCTGGCAGAGAATTATTAGTTGGGACTTTGGGAGCATTATTACTGTGGGGGTCACTATTACTGTGGGGGCACCTGGCACAGTATCAGCGCAGTTATTTCTGGGGGACGTTATGTTCACACTATTACGGGGCACTATTTGCTGGGCGCAGTTATTTTAGGACACTGTGCCAATAATTATTGAAGGGCACTATCTGTGTGGTACTAGTGGCACAGTACTGGAGGTGGTAGGATGATTTGTCCAGAAGATGGGAGGATGATGGAAAAGTAGTAAACTAAGATTTTTTTCTGTCAAACTGCAGAGATGAGAAATGGCTGAAAAATGGCGTCTGGTCTGAAAGGAGAAGATGAGGAAAGAAAAGATCTACATCAGAGGAGACGTCACTGGATGTAAGAGGTATGGGGCGCTGTATTATACTGGATGTAAGAGGTATGGGGCGCTGTATTATACTGGATGTATGAGGTATGGGGCGCTGTATTATACTGGATGTAAGAGGTATGGGGCGCTGTATTATACTGGATGTAAGAGGTATGGGGCGCTGTATTATACTGGATGTAAGAGGTATGGGGCGCTGTATTATACTGGATGTAAGAGGTATGGGGCGCTGTATTATACTGGATGTAAGGACTCATGCACACGAACGTGTGCCGGCCGTGACCGTGCTGTGGGCCGCATACGGGGGGTCCGCAATAAACGGACACCGGCTGTGTGCAGCCCGCATCACGGATCGCAGACCCATTCACTTCAATGGGTCCGCAATCCGGGAGATGCGGAGCGGAGGCACGGATCGGAACACCACGGAAGCACTACGGTGTGCTTCCGTGGTGTTTCTGGCCATGCCTCCGCACCGCAAAAAAGTAGCGCAAGCACTACTTTTTTGCGGTGCGGACCCTCGGATGCGGATCGTGGACCCCATTCAAGTGAATGGGTCCACGATCCGCATGCGGTGGCCTCACGGTCAGTGCCCGTGCATTGCGGACCGCAGTTTCGTTCGTGTGCATGAGGCCTAAGAGGTATGGGGCGCTGTATTATACTGGATGTAAGAGGTATGGGGCGCTGTATTATACTGGATGTAAGAGGTATGGGGCGCTGTATTATACTGGATGTAAGAGGTATGGGACGCTGTATTATACTGGATGTAAGAGGTATGAGGGGCTGTATTATACTGGATGTAAGAGGTATGAGGCGCTGTATTATACTGGATGTAAGAGGTATGGGGCGCTGTATTATACTGGATGTAAGAGGTATGGGGCGCTGTATTATACTGGATGTAAGAGGTATGAGGGGCTGTATTATACTGGATGTAAGAGGTATGGGACGCTGTATTATACTGGATGTAAGAGGTATGGGGCGCTGTATTATACTGGATGTAAGAGGTATGAGGCGCTGTATTATACTGGATGTACGAGGTATGGGGCGCTGTATTATACTGGATGTACGAGGTATGGGGCGCTGTATTATACTGGATGTAAGAGGTATGAGGCGCTGTATTATACTGGATGTACGAGGTATGGGGCGCTGTATTATACTGGATGTACGAGGTATGGGGCGCTGTATTATACTGGATGTAAGAGGTATGGGGCGCTGTATTATACTGGATGTAAGAGGTATGGGGCACTGTATTATACTGGATGTAAGAGGTATGAGACGCTGTATTATACTGGATGTAAAAGGTATGGGGCGCTGTATTATATTGGATGTAAGAGGTATGGGGCTCTGTATTATACTGGATGTAAGAGGTATGGGACGCTGTATTATACTGGATGTAAGAGGTATGGACGTTTACTGATGAAGGGGGGCGCTGTATTATACTGGATGTAAGAGGTATGGGGCGCTGTATTATACTGGATGTAAGAGGTATGGGGCGCTGTATTATATTGGATGTAAGAGGTATGGGGCGCTGTATTATACTGGATGTAAGAGGTATGGGGCGCTGTATTATACTGGATGTAAGAGGTATGGGACACTGTAATATACTGGATATAAGAGGTATGGGACGCTGTATTATACTGGATGTAAGAGGTATGGGGCGCTGTATTATACTGGATGTAAGAGGTATGAGGCGCTGTATTATACTGGATGTAAGAGGTATGAGGCGCTGTATTATACTGGAAGTAAGAGGTATGGGGCTCTGTATTATACTGGATGTAAGAGGTATGAGGCGCTGTATTATACTGGATGTACGAGGTATAGGGCGCTGTATTATACTGGATGTACGAGGTATGGGGCGCTGTATTATACTGGATGTAAGAGGTATGGGACGCTGTATTATACTGGATGTAAGAGGTATGGGGCGCTGTATTATACTGGATGTAAGAGTTATGGGGCGCTGTATTATACTGGATGTAAGAGGTATGAGGCGCTGTATTATACTGGATGTAAGAGGTATGGGGCGCTGTATTATACTGGATGTAAGAGGTATGGGGCGCTGTATTATACTGGATGTAAGAGGTATGGGGCTGTATTATACTGGATGTAAGAGGTATGGGGCGCTGTATTATACTAGATGTAAGAGGTATGGGGCGCTGTATTATACTGGATGTAAGAGGTATGGGGCTGTATTAGGTTACATTCACACGAACATTGTGTTTTGCAGTCTGCAAATTGCGGATCTGCAAAAAAAGGATGATGTTCCGTATGGCATCCACTGTAACAATGCCTATCCTTGTCCGCAAATGGACAAAAATAAGAATGGACATACAGATGCGGACAGCACACAGTGCTCATTGAAGTGAATGGGTCCGCATCTGAGCCGCAAAATATGCAGATCGGAGGCCGCAAAAACAACTGTGGTGTGAATGTAGCCTTACCCTGTATGTTCTGTAGTGATATACGTAATTTTGGGAGGGAAAAGGTTAGGGTGAGAATTTGGCATGGGGGGGGTTTCAATTTTTGACTTGGCCGGAAGAAAAGCTAGGTGCACCAGCGCTGGGGGGGGGGGGCAAGCTGAACTCTTGCACCAGGCCCATGAGCCTTTAGCTATGCCCCTGATCTTCCCCCTGAAGCTGCAGCTGCACGCCGCACTTTAATCCTGTTGCCGCCCGCTGCGGCCGACCGCCGGGCCGGCTGTACCCCTCCCTGCTGCGTGGCGCATCTTTACCTCCTCACGGTGGCCACAGCAGCCAATGGAGAAGCAGCTTCTCACTGCTAGAGGCTCCTTCCTGGCTGTGCAGGTCCCGCCCCACCGCCGTGCTCACAGCTCCAGTCAGTGAGTCAACGCAGCGGCAGGTCAGGCTCTCACAGAAGGAAGAGGAGCAGCTAGTGAGACGGACAGACATTAAAGAAACCTGAAAAACCAGCAGGGAGGCTGGGAAGGTTGGTTCACTGGCTGTAGTGTAAAAAATAAAGTTATTAAATGCGCCCCCCCCCCCCCCCCGGTGAACTACAACTCCCAGCATGCACTGACAATCATAAACTTTCAGGACCTGCTGGGAGTTGTAGTCCTCCAGAAACATATAATAAACATACATTGAACATCTAAGGGCACTATTAAGGCCCTTTTAGATGGGACGATGTGTCTCCCTGCCTGAGCGCCGATTAGCGACATCGGCGCTCATGCAGGGAGCCTTTACACGGCCCGATGAATCGAGCGCCGGGCAGCACGAGTGATCAATGTATCACTCGTGCGGCCGGGAAGCTCCATACTATCAGGCGCACATCGCCTGTTTACACAGGGTTATGTGGGCCCAACAGATTGGATCTTTTGTACAAACCAAAAGATACAATCAGCCGACGAACGAGCGTTTTGCTCGTTCGTTGGCTGATTAGGGCCACTCTTACACAGGCCGATTATCGGCACTAGCGTTCCTAGGAAGGCTTTTTCGGCCGATAATCGGCCCGTGTAAAAGGACCTTTACACATAAATCTGTGTAATAGGGCCACTGATGAACTGAAGACTTTTGACATGTCACAGAGACATATCAAAAGTTTTGATCAGTCCGGGTCTGAGTTCTAGACCCGTACCCTATCAGGAGATATAGCTTTTCCATCTCTCTCTGCAGGGGGCGGTTTATTTACCTTGTTTAGTGTGGCTTACGTTTATTAAATTATTGTATTTTAATAATTTTTAGGGCCTCTAAAAGGGTTGGCTGTGACTTTAAAAAGTCGAGGCATGTGGGCCTCTTTGATTTCAAAATGCCAGGGCTGAATTTCAGTCCCAGTCCGGCCCAGCATACACATTACATTGTCGGCTGAAATCAGCGGGTTCGGCCAACATAGATCTAACACGTATTACCATTTTAAGAAAGGAACATATTATCAGATGGCAGAGGGTGAAGAAGACTAATCCTGTACATAGCTCACCCTAGTAGAGATTAGTAGAAGCACCAAGGTAAAAACAAAGAAGCAGAAGATGATGAAAATGTTTATTTGTATGCTGGAAATACTGCAGACTACTTTAAAACATTTCAGGCATGGTATAAAATGATTTATGGAATAGCTTATTTAACATTTATATTGCACAGCTCAAAGAACATGACTATATAGCCAGCAAATTCTAAGCAACTGCACACATTTCATTCCTCCTTTTTTTGACAGAATTCTGCCTTTGCCTTCCAATGGGTAAACATGTCTCAAAATTATGAAAAAGATACAGCTTGCTCTGGATATGAGAGTGCACCATACCTACAGTACAATAACCTGCAAGCAAGCTGGGAATGGCCCACAGGGGTACAGGTGAATCCCCTGATGGCCCCTAGTCTCCCACCCCCTGCACAAGTGGCACATAATACAGTAGACTTACTGCACTATATACATATATTCAATGTACAGCACCTCAACCAGCCTATGTTCATATAAAAAATAGATTATTAAAGAAATTACCCAGTTTATTATTATAGACATGATCAGAGCTGAGATGTCGTCTAAGTATAGAGAGAAGCTAGCCAGTGTCCTCTTTTCCCCAGGACCTACCTTCTCAAAGTTGCTGCAAGGACCCATATTCTGTCATCTGGTAACATATTGCTGCTGTGTAAGAAGGTAATATTTGAATGTATCCGTATGGAGGGCCCCAAAATAAATTTTACTGGTGGGACCTAGGCACCCCAGTCTGATACTGCCTGCAGGTTTTTTTTAGACTTCCATAACAGCAACATGGGCAAATTGCCCTTTGGCCTACTAGGAACAAGAAACACAATTGAGGATAATAAAACCTCTCCACTTACCACACTAGGCGTAGTCCCATTCCTAAATGGACAAGGAGCAAAGAGGTTACTTTTATAAGTAGGGACTCCTTCAGCTAGCAACAGCAATCGGGATCAATCTTGGGTGGTCTCTGCAGTTCTGAGAGCCCTAGCTTAGATGTTGGCGCTGCTGTGGTACATTGAAATTCTAGTAGGTCTTTACAAAGTAGCTCCGTCTGACATCACACTTTAGCTTACGAGTACAGGAGTGGACGTCTGACTTCACTTCTGCCAGGGATTTAGGGTAACGCATGGATCCTGTGTAGTACTAATAGGGATGTTTGATCTGGAGTCTGTAGACTTTAATGCCTTAGTCAAATTCAAGTTCAGGACTTAAAACAAAGAAAAGGGCCTGGATCGTGGAATTTGTGTATGACTTAGAGGATAAAATGCAGCATGATATTATTCAAAAGGATGAGGAAGATATATATTCAAAGTCAATTACCTGGTAACGACCAAACGCTGTGCAAGTACGGTGCTAAGTGCTGGGTTGTAATCCAGCACACCATACTTGATTAAGGCTCCTGCAATGTAGCAGGTCAGATCACCACCTGTCAGTGGCTCCGAGGAGGAGAGAGAAGCAGTTTATTACCATTTCTGGCTTCTTTTTTTCCGTACATTGAGCTCAGTAAGCACTATGCATAGAGAAAATTGTTATACTGCTTCTTCTATTGGACCCATTGATCACCTGATGGTCGGATGTCTAAATTATAGGATAGCTCCAGGGTCTTAGAAGACCCTGATCAGCTCTGTCTGTAGTGCCCCCAGAGGGGACTTTTGCCCTGTTAGTGGGACTACGTTGGATGCCCCAGTTACAATGGAAAAGGTGGAAAATTGATTTAAAAAAACTGTCAGTGTTCCTCAGAGGTCTTTTAGTGATCTCTTGGGGTCATATGATGGGCAAAAAAATATATTAAAAGTAAGTAAAACTATAATAAAATATATACTATAATATGCCCATGCCAACTGAAACCATCTCCATAGTCGCCAATGTTCACAAAACTATACATATTATATATCAAAGCGACCAACATCAAATAGGAAAGACATTTTAATGATTTATTTTGTTGTCACGTTTGTATATTTAACCCCTTCAAGACACAGCCGGTTTTCACCTTAAGGACCAAGCTACATTTTTCAAATCTGACATGTTTCAATTTATGTGGTAATAACTCTGGAACGCTTTTACTTATCTAAGCGATTCTGAGATTTTTTTTCTCGTGACATATTGTACTTCATGTTAGTGGTAAATTTGAGTCAATATGTTTCACCTTTATTTATAAAAAATTCCAAAATTTACTGAAAATTTGTAAAAATTCATATTTTTTGAAATTTGAATGTCTCTGCTTTTAAAGCAGATTGTGATACCTCATAAAATAGTTGTTACTGTACATTTCCCAGATGTCTACTTCATGTTGGCATCATTTTGTAAACATCATTTTATTTTTCAGGAAGTTAGAAGGTTTAGAATTTTAGAAGCAATTCTTAAAATTTTAAAGAAAATTTCCAAAACCCACTTTTCAAGGACCAGTTTCAGTTCACTTTCAATTTTAGAAACTACACCCATTAAGTTAATCAAAACTGATTTTACAAACTTTGTTAACCCTTTAGGTGTTCCACAAGAATGAAAGGAAAATGAGGTGAATTTAAAAAATTCACTTTATTTGCAGATTTTACATTTTAATCTATTGTCCCTGTAACACAGCAAGAGTTAACAGCCAAAGAAAACTCAATATTTATTACCCTGATTCTGCAGTTTATAGAAACACCGCAAATGTGGTGGTAAACTACTCTACGGGAACATAGCAGGGCGCAGAGGGAAAGGAGCGCCATATGGTTTTTGGAGGGCAGATGTCGCTGGGATAATTTTAAGTTGCCATGTCACATTTGAAGACCCCAAGACCCCTTAAGGAACCCCTAGAGTAGAAACTCCCAAAATGTGACCCCATTTTGTAAACTACAAGATGAGGTGACAGTTTTATTGGTACTATTTTGTGGTACATATGATTTTTGATTGCTCAGTATTACGCTTTTCGTGAGGCAAGGTAACAAAAAATGGCTGTTGTGGCACAGTTTTTATTTTTTGTTTTTTTTACAGAGTTCTCCTGACAGGATAGATCATTTGTTGCTTTTATAGAGCAGATTGATACAGACGCGACAATAACAAATATGTGTATTTTTTTGTTGTTGTTTCAGTTCTACATAATAAAGCATTTTTGAAAACAAAAATTATGCTTTTGTGTCTTCATTTTCTGAAAGCTACATTTCTTTTACTTTTCTGCCGATTGTCTTGTGTAGGGGCTCATTTTTTGCGGAAAGAGTTGACGTTTGAATAGTTAGCATCCCGTTTAACTCCAACCACAATACTAACTAAACAATACACACACACACTTATATAGCAGCCCTCCCCAACCTATCTATGTTACTGTCCCTAGGGAAGCAAAAGGGTTAGATTAGAATAACAGGGAGGTTCAGGGGTTGCAGTAGGGTAGGGGTTAATTCAAGGGCAACAAGGGTAATCAAGGGATCCAGGGGTTGCAGGGCTATGGTTGGGTCAGGGAATACAGGGCACCAGGGGTTAATGCAGGGATAACAGGGCAGGGGTGCAGGGAGCAAGGGTTGGAGATCAGGGGGCAGCAGCACACAAGGGGTGCTGGGCAATCAGGGCAGCAGGGGTTGGTTATGGCAAGGCAGGGGTACAGGGGCACTGGCAAGGCAGGGGTTTGATGGTGCAGGGGTTAAATGGTGCAGGGGTGCAGGGGCACTGGAAACAAGGCAGGGGTTAACAGGGCCGCAGGGGTCTACAGGGCAGAGGTGACAAGGGGTTAAATCATTGGTGGTTCGGGGGGGGGGGGGTACTTAGCCAGTCCTTCAGGAGGGTAATGCTCGTCTCCAGGGGGTTGCTCGTCGTCCGGGGGATGATTCTTCCAGGTGTGGAGGCACGGCTCAACTGAAGAGCGCAGCGCGATCGGGTTATTTAAACCTGGTTGCGCTCGCTCCCGTGCTCCCGCGCTGACGTCACCGCGCCGGCGCACGCTGTTTCCCGGGCGGAGGATCTCTTTGATCCTCCGCCTGGGGAGCGCTTTGTATCTCCGGCGCTTGTAATTACAAGCGCCGGAGGTACGCGCCGGACAGAGACAGGGAAACCTATTGTTTCCCTGTCCTGTTAATTGCCCCCAGCAGCGCTGAGGGTAATTAACAGAAGGGACAGAAGATCATATCGATCTTCTGTCCCTTTGAAGTACCTGGGACTGGACTAATTAGTCCAGTCCCATGTCTCCAGCTATCCCCAGCAGATGGGCCATTGTTCATCTGCTGGGGGCTATGGGGGGGGCACCCTGGTTATTACATGTATATAGATACATGTACATAACTGGGGATCATATATTAGGGGTCATATGTGGAAAGGGGGCAATATATATAAAAGGGGGCCTATAAGGATAAAGGGGGCATTTATATAACAAAGGGCATTAGGTATATAACAAGGGGCATTATTATAAGAAAGGGGGCATTAAAATATATAAATATATATATATATAAAATATAGGTGCATGCAAATGGGGCTCATGCACACATATCTATATATATATATATACATACAGTTAGAGCACCTGGTGGATAATCACATCCACCAGGGCTTCAGGCCTTCGTGGCCATGGGGCCACAGACCCTAAATTTGGGGCCACCCATATATGCATATACATATGGGTATATGCATATATTGTAGGCGGCGCCCACGCTTCCTTCTACAATCCCCCTGTTGTCGGGAACACGACATATTAAAATGGGACGGAAGTGTGGGGATACATTTGCCTCCTCAACCCCGCCCATAATGGATAACAGTTCAGGACAGACTGAAGAATGATCCGGTCCTTAGGTACTGAGACATCACCCCTCGTGGTTGCGCGACCTCTTCCCTGCCCTTCACCGTAACCCGACGTCTCCGTCCACCGATCAAACTATCCTCGTCTTCTCTCGGTACCATGCATCAGCGTCTCCCTCAGTCGTCTTTAGTTGTTTGGACTTCTGGGATGGCACACCATTGTCTCTAAGCTTCCGCTACTCCCACAGTCTTCTTCAAGTGGTCGGACTTCGGGGATGGCTTCACCCTCACATCTGGGTAGTGATGGTCTTTAAGCCTCAGCTCTTCCCACTGTCGTCTTTTGTTGATTGGACTCTGGGATGGTTCTACTCGTGATCTTCATGTGGTGTCGGTCTTCAAGTATCCAGCTGCTCCCACTGTCGTCTTTAGACTCTGGGACGGCTTCACTCTCGATCTTCTAGGCCAAACCACGTCGCACCTCCTTCTTTGTGGGGTGCGGTCTCTTGTGGAATGGCCTCCTTTCAGACTTTCTCCCGACACTTCTTTCAGCTTGATTGCAGACTCTGTCGTTGAGGAAGTTCTCCCATGGACAGATCCGTAGGTCTTTACAAGGCAGGTCAGAATTTCTGGAGTGTGAGGTGATGTCACAGTACCTAAATTCTACCTGAGGGAAAAGCACCGCACCAACTATCACTCAGTCCATCCCTTACGAACTGTACCATTCATAGGGTTGGAGTGGCAAATATTTTAAAGAAGGGACCTGTCCCTAACGAGCCCTATTCTTTTCCCCACACACACACGGAAAACCACATGTAAACCCATCCCCCCTATAGTTCTATAATATATACAATTGTAAACAATACAATATGGAGTTTTTGGATGGTGGCAGACCTACCCCCGCAAAGCGAAACCGAAGGTAGTCCATGGTCTACACCCCCAAAAACTCCCATGAAAGAAAAATCATAAAAATCAAATAAAGTTCATGAATAATAAAAATCATAAAAAGTCCATGCAAAAAGGAAAAAGAATCAAATAAAGTCCATGACCTCAGGATTTCACAAGGGTTACATCCTGAGCCTTCTTCTCTTCTTCTTCTCGTGAAGATCCGTCTGGTTCTGTTCCAATTGGTCCGCCAGTCTCTTGACTCTCCGGTAAATAAGGAATAGTCCCAGGTACATCGCGACGACCAGAACCAGAAGGACTATCACTGGATGGATTAATAGGTTGAAGAAGGACGTGGCTTTAGGACTGTATCCAAAAAGACTCTCCCACCACGAAACCTTGGAATCCTTTTCCAATGCGGTGGTTATCTCTGTGATTTTGGTCCTGTCATGAGCCAACTGAATTGTGGCCTGATGTTCGGTCTCTCGAAGGTTCTTCAGGATCTCTTCTTCAAGGCTGAAGTCCAGAAGAAGATGCTTGAGTTCCTTCCCGAACCCAAGTGGTATCTTCTGGAGCCTCACGGGAGTGTCTGGGCGGATATCCAATCTCTTCTCTGGAGTAATCGGGGTTCTTCCTTGTACTTCCGCGACGTCTAGACCTAGGACGGGACTGAGGGTGCAATATGCCCCTGGGAGGAGTTCTCCTCTTTCGGTGCAGTTAGTGCCGTAGATGGTATAAGACACATTGTTTCCCTGGTACCAGCACCAATACCCTTGTCCCATGTAAATCAGACGGGAGGAAGGCATTGGGCTGGTCTTCATCTCACAGGACCCTTTGGTGTCCCAACACTGGTGTCTAAGCACCCGTTCCTGACTACCTTGGCAGAGGATAGCGGCCTCTTTCCTCCAACATCCTTCTGTATGCAACAGATAAGGATGGCCTCTCTCATAGGTCAGGACATCCAAGGGGAGCTGTGGATGGAGTACCGTCCGGTTGCTCACCACAATTCCTAGGTTGATGGCACTGTACCCCTCCCTAAGGATGCCGGATACAGGTGCCAACGATGACGCGGTACAGGTCAGATTATTACAACCGTGCCACTGGACCACCCACCAGTTGGTGTGATTGGCCGCAAAGGGAGAGATCAGAGGACTGATCCGTTGGCGGAGGTTGAATGGGAAGTGTCCGTTATGTAGGGCCGACACAATATGTTTAAGGTTATCCGAGAGTTCACTCTGGACCTGCGTACACGCCAGGGCAAGCTGGGTTCTGTCTTGCTCCTCCAAGAGACCCACAACTAACCTTCTAAACTTCTCTCGTAGAGCAGAAGATAGAGAGGTAGTGGCATCTACAGTATGTGCGAATGCTGTAAACCCTCTAGGACGTGGTTTACATCAAGCTGGGTCTTGAATCCTTCCCCGGTGTGTTTCGCAACGTCCCCAAGTTTACTTCTCAGGATTTCCATATCCATAGTGTTCAGAGCCCCCACTCCCAATGCACCTCCGCCTAGTACCATGGCAATCAGATCTCGTCTCCCCCTGTGTTTCCTATTTCGAGAGTCATCTTTTCTTACCTCTTGCCCCGCCTCTATCCATCCTCTTATCATATCAATTTGGTTCCTCACAAACTCCTCACATCTGTGATCCCAATGATCAACTCGGAAATCATCCACGGAAATTCTCCAGGTGAAAAGGACGAATTTCGTGTTAGTAATGATCTTCCAAGGGGATGACAGTTGAGGAGCTATGGGATCTGCCAATTGATGGATAGGGGCGATGCAAGAGTCCAAATGGGGTTTCACTGGTTGGAGACCTTCCGTTCATAGGGGACCCT